>CM066312.1:28213826-28419826 GCA_033807775.1 Saussurea involucrata
TCAAATACTTAGAATCATTACCCAAACATTTAGAACCCAACATCTCAAATACATCAAGCCCTAATCTTCATAAATGAAGAAGGAGAAGAACACTTCAACTAAACTTAACCAAAATCGTCCACAATACTCCAAACAAGAAAGAAAGTGAACAAAATATGATTTTGAGCAATTAATCCTTTAATTACATATTATGATTTCTACACATCAAAATATCCAAAAGCCCCAAATATGGTTGTTTTACAACATTTATGAAGATAACCATTTCAAAAGAGTTAAACTATTCCATTAACTCAACCATTGATATTTTCAAGTTAAACACACAAATATTTGAAAAATAACATTTTTGGCATGCACAAAGTTTTCACAAATCAACTTGAACTCACCTCGCTAGATTTAAGCTAAATCTAGAATTTCTCCCAACGTAAGCTCCTTTGATGCAACCCGGATCCTTTAGGCCAAATCTTCCAAAACCTAGATCCACAAGTTTCCAACCATAAGTATTTCTTCTCAAATACTTAGAATCATTCCCCAAACATTTAGAACCCAACATCTCAAATATATCAAGCCCTAATCTTCATAAATGAAAAAGGAGAAGAACACTTCAACTAAACATAACCAGAATCGTCCACAATACTCCAAACGAGAAAGAAAGTGAACAAAATATGATTTTGAGCAATTAATCCTTTAATGACATATTATGATTTCTACACATCAAAATATCCAAAAGCCCCAAATATGGTTGTTTTACAACATTTATGAAGATAACCATTTCAAAAGAGTTAAACTATTCCATTAACTCAACCATTGATATTTTCAAGTAAAACACACAAATATTTGGAAAATAACATTTTTGGCATGCACAAAGTTTTCACAAATCAACTTGAACTCACCTCGCTAGATTTAAGCTAAATCTAGAATTTCTCCCAACGTAAGCTCCTTTGATGCAACCCGGATCCTTTAGGCCAAATCTTCCAAAACCTAGATCCACAAGTTTCCAACCATAAGTATTTATCCTCAAATACTTAGAATCATTCCCCAAACATTTAGAACCCAAAATCTCAAATACATCAAGCCCTAATCTTCATAAATGAAGAAGGAGAAGAACACTTCAACTAAACATAACCAAAATCGTCCACAATACTCCAAACGAGAAAGAAAGTGAACAAAATATGATTTTGAGCAATTAATCCTTTAATGACATATTATGATTTCTACACATCAAAATATCCAAAAGCCCCAAATATGGTTGTTTTACAACATTTATGAAGATAACCATTTCAAAAGAGTTAAACTATTCCATTAACTCAACCATTGATATTTTCAAGTAAAACACACAAATATTTGGAAAATAACATTTTTGGCATGCACAAAGTTTTCACAAATCAACTTGAACTCACCTCGCTAGATTTAAGCTAAATCTAGAATTTCTCCCAACGTAAGCTCCTTTGATGCAACCCGGATCCTTTAGGCCAAATCTTCCAAAACCTAGATCCACAAGTTTCCAACCATAAGTATTTATACTCAAATACTTAGAATCATTCCCCAAAGATTTAGAACCCAAAATCTCAAATACATCAAGCCCTAATCTTCATAAATGAAGAAGGAGAAGAACACTTCAACTAAACATAACCAAAATCGTCCACAATACTCCAAACGAGAAAGAAAGTGAACAAAATATGATTTTGAGCAATTAATCCTTTAATGACATATTATGATTTCTACACATCAAAATATCCAAAAGCCCCAAATAAGGTTGTTTTACAACATTTAAGAAGATAACCATTGATATTTTCAAGTAAAACACACAAATATTTGGAAAATAACATTTTTGGCATGCACAAAGTTTTCACAAATCAACTTGAACTCACCTCGCTAGATTTAAGCTAAATCTAGAATTTCTCCCAACGTAAGCTCCTTTGATGCAACCCAGATCCTTTAGGCCAAATCTTCCAAAACCTAGATCCACAAGTTTCCAACCATAAGTATTTATACTCAAATACTTAGAATCATTCCCCAAACATTTAGAACCCACCATCTCAAATACATCAAGCCCTAATCTTCATAAATGAAGAAAGAGAAGAACACTTCAACTAAACATAACCAAAATCGTCCACAATACTCCAAACGAGAAAGAAAGTGAACAAAATATGATTTTGAGCAATTAATCCTTTAATGACATATTATGATTTCTACACATCAAAATATCCAAAAGCCCCAAATATGGTTGTTTTACAACATTTATGAAGATAACCATTTCAAAAGAGTTAAACTATTCCATTAACTCAACCATTGATATTTTCAAGTTAAACACACAAATATTTGGAAAATAACATTTTTGGCATGCACAAAGTTTTCACAAATCAACTTGAACTCACCTCGCTAGATTTAAGCTAAATCTAGAATTTCTCCCAACGTAAGCTCCTTTGATGCAACCCGGATCCTTTAGGCCAAATCTTCCAAAACCTAGATCCACAAGTTTCCAACCATAAGTATTTATCCTCAAATACTTAGAATCATTCCCCAAACATTTAGAACCCAAAATCTCAAATACATCAAGCCCTAATCTTCATAAATGAAGAAGGAGAAGAACACTTCAACTAAACATAACCAAAATCGTCCACAATACTCCAAACGAGAAAGAAAGTGAACAAAATATGATTTTGAGCAATTAATCCTTTAATGACATATTATGATTTCTACACATCAAAATATCCAAAAGCCCCAAATATGGTTGTTTTACAACATTTATGAAGATAACCATTTCAAAAGAGTTAAACTATTCCATTAACTCAACCATTGATATTTTCAAGTAAAACACACAAATATTTGGAAAATAACATTTTTGGCATGCACAAAGTTTTCACAAATCAACTTGAACTCACCTCGCTAGATTTAAGCTAAATCTAGAATTTCTCCCAACGTAAGCTCCTTTGATGCAACCCGGATCCTTTAGGCCAAATCTTCCAAAACCTAGATCCACAAGTTTCCAACCATAAGTATTTATACTCAAATACTTAGAATCATTCCCCAAAGATTTAGAACCCAAAATCTCAAATACATCAAGCCCTAATCTTCATAAATGAAGAAGGAGAAGAACACTTCAACTAAACATAACCAAAATCGTCCACAATACTCCAAACGAGAAAGAAAGTGAACAAAATATGATTTTGAGCAATTAATCCTTTAATGACATATTATGATTTCTACACATCAAAATATCCAAAAGCCCCAAATAAGGTTGTTTTACAACATTTAAGAAGATAACCATTGATATTTTCAAGTAAAACACACAAATATTTGGAAAATAACATTTTTGGCATGCACAAAGTTTTCACAAATCAACTTGAACTCACCTCGCTAGATTTAAGCTAAATCTAGAATTTCTCCCAACGTAAGCTCCTTTGATGCAACCCAGATCCTTTAGGCCAAATCTTCCAAAACCTAGATCCACAAGTTTCCAACCATAAGTATTTATACTCAAATACTTAGAATCATTCCCCAAACATTTAGAACCCACCATCTCAAATACATCAAGCCCTAATCTTCATAAATGAAGAAAGAGAAGAACACTTCAACTAAACATAACCAAAATCGTCCACAATACTCCAAACGAGAAAGAAAGTGAACAAAATATGATTTTGAGCAATTAATCCTTTAATGACATATTATGATTTCTACACATCAAAATATCCAAAAGCCCCAAATATGGTTGTTTTACAACATTTATGAAGATAACCATTTCAAAAGAGTTAAACTATTCCATTAACTCAACCATTGATATTTTCAAGTTAAACACACAAATATTTGGAAAATAACATTTTTGGCATGCACAAAGTTTTCACAAATCAACTTGAACTCACCTCGCTAGATTTAAGCTAAATCTAGAATTTCTCCCAACGTAAGCTCCTTTGATGCAACCCGGATCCTCTAGGCCAAATCTTCCAAAACCTAGATCCACAAGTTTCCAACCATAAGTATTTATTCTCAAATACTTAGAATCATTCCCCAAACATTTAGAACCCAACATCTCAAATACATCAAGCCCTAATCTTCATAAATGAAGAAGGAGAAGAACACTTCAACTAAACATAACCAAAATCGTCCACAATACTCTAAACGAGAAAGAAAGTGAACAAAATATGATTTTGAGCAATTAATCCTTTAATGACATATTATGATTTCTACACATCAAAATATCCAAAAGCCCCAAATATGGTTGTTTTACAACATTTATGAAGATAACCATTTCAAAAGAGTTAAACTATTCCATTAACTCAACCATTGATATTTTCAAGTAAAACACACAAATATTTGGAAAATAACATTTTTGGCATGCACAAAGTTTTCACAAATCAACTTGAACTCACCTCTCTAAACTTAAGCTAAATCTAGAATTTCTCCCAACGTAAGATCCTTTGATGCAAACCGGATCCTTTAGGCCAAATCTTCCAAAACCTAGATCCACAAGTTTCCAACCATAAGTATTTATACTCAAATACTTAGAATCATTCCCCAAACATTTAGAACCCAACATCTCAAATACATCAAGCCCTAATCTTCATAAATGAAGAAGGAGAAGAACACTTCAACTAAACATAACCAAAATCGTCCACAATACTCCAAACGAGAAAGAAAGTGAACAAAATATGATTTTGAGCAATTAATCCTTTAATGACATATTATGATTTCTACCCATCAAAATATCCAAAAGCCCCAAATATGGTTGTTTTACAACATTTATGAAGATAACCATTTCAAAAGAGTTAAACTATTCCATTAACTCAACCATTGATATTTTCAAGCAAAACACACAAATATTTGGAAAATAACATTTTTGGCATGCACAAAGTTTTCACAAATCAACTTGAACTCACCTCGCTAGATTTAAGCTAAATCTAGAATTTCTCCCAACGTCAGCTCCTTTGATGCAACCCGGATCCTTTAGGCCAAATCTTCCATAACCTAGATCCACAAGTTTCCAACCATAAGTATTTATACTCAAATACTTAGAATCATTCCCCAAACATTTAGAACCCAACATCTCAAATACATCAAGCCCTAATCTTCATAAATGAAGAAGGAGAAGAACACTTCAACTAAACATAACCAAAATCGTCCACAATACTCCAAACGAGAAAGAAAGTGAACAAAATATGATTTTGAGCAATTAATCCTTTAATGACATATTATGATTTCTACACATCAAAATATCCAAAAGCACCAAATATGGTTGTTTTACAACATTTATGAAGATAACCATTTCAAAAGAGTTAAACTATTCCATTAACTCAACCATTGATATTTTCAAGTAAAACACACAAATATTTGGAAAATAACATTTTTGGCATGCACAAAGTTTTCACAAATCAACTTGAACTCACCTCGCTAGATTTAAGCTAAATCTAGAATTTCTCCCAACGTAAGCTCCTTTGATGCAACCCGGGCCAAATCTTCCAAAACCTAGATCCACAAGTTTCCAACCATAAGTATTTATACTCAAATACTTAGAATCATTCCCCAAACATTTAGAACCCAACATCTCAAATACATCAAGCCCTAATCTTCATAAATGAAGAAGAAGAAGAACACTTCAACTAAACATAACCATAATCGTCCACAATACTCCAAACGAGAAAGAAAGTGAACAAAATATGATTTTGAGCAATTAATCCTTTAATGACATATTATGATTTCTACCCATCAAAATATCCAAAAGCCCCAAATATGGTTGTTTTACAACATTTATGAAGATAACCATTTCAAAAGAGTTAAACTATTCCATTAACTCAACCATTGATATTTTCAAGCAAAACACACAAATATTTGGAAAATAACATTTTTGGCATGCACAAAGTTTTCACAAATCAACTTGAACTCACCTCGCTAGATTTAAGCTAAATCTAGAATTTCTCCCAACGTAAGCTCCTTTGATGCAACCCGGATCCTTTAGGCCAAATCTTCCATAACCTAGATCCACAAGTTTCCAACCATAAGTATTTATACTCAAATACTTAGAATCATTCCCCAAACATTTAGAACCCAACATCTCAAATACATCAAGCCCTAATCTTCATAAATGAAGAAGGAGAAGAACACTTCAACTAAACATAACCAAAATCGTCCACAATACTCCAAACGAGAAAGAAAGTGAACAAAATATGATTTTGAGCAATTAATCCTTTAATGACATATTATGATTTCTACACATCAAAATATCCAAAAGCACCAAATATGGTTGTTTTACAACATTTATGAAGATAACCATTTCAAAAGAGTTAAACTATTCCATTAACTCAACCATTGATATTTTCAAGTAAAACACACAAATATTTGGAAAATAACATTTTTGGCATGCACAAAGTTTTCACAAATCAACTTGAACTCACCTCGCTAGATTTAAGCTAAATCTAGAATTTCTCCCAACGTAAGCTCCTTTGATGCAACCCGGGCCAAATCTTCCAAAACCTAGATCCACAAGTTTCCAACCATAAGTATTTATACTCAAATACTTAGAATCATTCCCCAAACATTTAGAACCCAACATCTCAAATACATCAAGCCCTAATCTTCATAAATGAAGAAGAAGAAGAACACTTCAACTAAACATAACCATAATCGTCCACAATACTCCAAACGAGAAAGAAAGTGAACAAAATATGATTTTGAGCAATTAATCCTTTAATGACATATTATGATTTCTACCCATCAAAATATCCAAAAGCCCCAAATATGGTTGTTTTACAACATTTATGAAGATAACCATTTCAAAAGAGTTAAACTATTCCATTAACTCAACCATTGATATTTTCAAGTAAAACACACAAATATTTGGAAAATAACATTTTTGGCATGCACAAAGTTTTCACAAATCAACTTGAACTCACCTCGCTAGATTTAAGCTAAATCTAGAATTTCTCCCAACGTAAGCTCCTTTGATGCAACCCAGATCCTTTAGGCCAAATCTTCCAAAACCTAGATCCACAAGTTTCCAACCATAAGTATTTATACTCAAATACTTAGAATCATTCCCCAAACATTTAGAACCCACCATCTCAAATACATCAAGCCCTAATCTTCATAAATGAAGAAGGAGAAGAACACTTCAACTAAACATAACCAAAATCGTCCACAATACTCCAAACGAGAAAGAAAGTGAACAAAATATGATTTTGAGCAATTAATCCTTTAATGACATATTATGATTTCTACACATCAAAATATCCAAAAGCCCCAAATATGGTTGTTTTACAACATTTATGAAGATAACCATTTCAAAAGAGTTAAACTATTCCATTAACTCAACCATTGATATTTTCAAGTAAAACACACAAATATTTGGAAAATAACATTTTTGGCATGCACAAAGTTTTCACAAATCAACTTGAATTCACCTCGCTAGATTTAAGCTAAATCTAGAATTTCTCCCAACGTAAGCTCCTTTGATGCAACCCGAATCCTTTAGGCCAAATCTTCCAAAACCTAGATCCACAAGTTTCCAACCATAAGTATTTATTCTCAAATACTTAGAATCATTCCCCAAACATTTAGAACCCAACATCTCAAATACATCAAGCCCTAATCTTCATAAATGAAGAAGGAGAAGAACACTTCAACTAAACATAACCAAAATCGTCCACAATACTCTAAACGAGAAAGAAAGTGAACAAAATATGATTTTGAGCAATTAATCCTTTAATGACATATTATGATTTCTACACATCAAAATATCCAAAAGCCCCAAATATGGTGGTTTTACAACATTTATGAAGATAACCATTTCAAAAGAGTTAAACTATTCCATTAACTCAACCATTGATATTTTCAAGTAAAACACACAAATATTTGGAAAATAACATTTTTGGCATGCACAAAGTTTTCACAAATCAACTTGAACTCACCTCGCTAAATTTAAGCTAAATCTAGAATTTCTCCCAACGTAAGCTCCTTTGATGCAACCCGAATCCTTTAGGCCAAATCTTCCAAAACCTAGATCCACAAGTTTCCAACCATAAGTATTTATAATCAAATACTTAGAATCATTCCCCAAACATTTAGAACCCAACATCTCAAATACATCAAGCCCTAATCTTCATAAATGAAGAAGGAGAAGAACACTTCAACTAAACATAACCAAAATCGTCCACAATACTCCAAACGAGAAAGAAAGTGAACAAAATATGATTTTGAGCAATTAATCCTTTAATGACATATTATGATTTCTGTAACGTCCCAATTTCATAACATGCATTCATCTAGAAAAATAAGCATTTACATTACAAAAATATCTTGTCTTTACATCATCAGTAAAGTGATCTAAATAAAATTGACAACGGAAGGCTCTACGTCCACAGCCGAGATTCTATCTATAGTCATCATTCAAAATCTTGGAGTCGCTCTAGTCTCCAAATCCTTCTTGAGTCACTCCTAGTTCTTACTAGAAGAACCCATAGCGCGCTTACCTGAAAATGGTTTAGTTTTTGAAAAGCGAGGGTTAGACCAAAAGGTCTAGTGAATTCCCTCCATAAACATTTATCACAGTAAAAAGATCATTTCATAAAGAAAACACTTTCACGTCTTTCTCATAACATCATCCAAGGTTAAACACGGGGTTCAGGGAACTGCATAAGCTACTCCGATCGGGGCCTAACAGACACCCTCTCGTCTACGCCGGAATCCAAATGGACTCCCCGTTCCTTCATGTAGGAGAAAACAAATTCCAACCTACAAGCTAACCTCCATATGCCCAAGGAATCAGAGATCCCAAGGTACCCCGTCCCCACCGTGCAACCGACTCCACATAACATACACATACGTTGAAACCATATTCATGAAAACATAAAACATCTTTCGTGTTGCGGGTAAACATGTAAATCATAGAAGCATGCATAATCTTTATAAATCAATTCATGCTCGATAAAGAAACCATATTCAGTAAAAATTGTACGTCATAAAAAGGAGTGAGAGAACTCACCTTTGATTATCGTAGAACGCACTTCTTAGACTCTTTCCAGCTAACCCAATCGAACACCTAAGGGCAATAGATCCTCATCAGATAAAACGGCTTAACCTATTGTCCAGCACATGATTTCCGGGTACTGACCTGTCCGGATACTACACTTGTTCGGATACCATACTAGTCCGGATACCACACTAGTCCGGATACCACACTAGTCCGGATACCACACTAGTCCGAATACCATACTAGTCCGGATACCACACTAGTCCGGATACCGTACTAGTCCGGATACCACACTAGTCCGGATACCATACTAGTCCGGATACCACACTAGTCCGGATACCACACTAGTCCGGATACCACCATGGAGCTTTACCCGGACACCAGCATCCGTATCCGGAAACCACCATAACATCAAGAACTGAAGGTGTCCGGATACGACTGCTGTTCGAAAATAAATATCTTAAAAGTGATTTCTAACCCGATTCTAACCATTTGCTTGATTAGATAGCCATAAGGGTTCATCCACCAACCCCAAACACCCAATTAATCCTACTTTAATCTCTTAAAAACGATTCCAAATGACAAAACCCATAAAACTTCATTTTAAGGGAAAAATGGTGAAAACTCAAGTAATCACCCACCTCAGTCCTAAGGATTCATAATAATAGGAAGGAGAAGCATTAATCTATTTAGATGAACGAATTAGGATACATTACCTTGCAGATTCTAGTTTGATTTCTCCTTTCTCTCTTGATTTCTTCTCAAACCTTATTCCTTTCTCTCTTTCCTTCTTCCTAGCCGCCAACCAAGAGCACTCCCACACAAAATACTGATTTCAGCAAAGAAATGGGGCTGCCCTAGGGATTGGAGTCTTTTTATACACTTCATAATTTACCATCTAGTCCCTCAAGTTAACTTCCATTTATTTCACTTTGACCACCAACTTTAAAAACTCACTAGAATATTGGGTTGTTACAACACTCCCTCCTTAAAAGAATTCCGTCCCCGGAATTCCTCATTGGAAAAGATGCGGGTATCTTGCCCACATCAAAACCGACACTTCCCGAAGTAAAGCTATATCTGACTCAGTCAACAACCTCATTAAACTCGAAACATGGAACCTTGGGTGCATTTCCTTCAGTTCTTACGGTACTCTAACTCGTAGGCTACTGTTCCTACTCGGTCGATCTTGACTACAGAAGATTTACTAAGGCTTCTCATGCATCAACACTTCCTTTAAGGAGGAACTTGGCTAAATCCTCTGCCACAACACGAGATTCATTTACTAAGAGACAGACACACACTTGACCGCTTGAGACAAATCCAAACCTGAACGTCCCGACAACTCACAACCCAGAGTTCCTTCATCGAAATACAAGCAATCGTAGATTACTTCTCCTAATCAATAATCGACTATGCGGATAACATTTCCCTTTCTCGGACCACCTCGACCACAGTTCGTCAACCATTTCTTACATCCTCACCACTTCATCACTCCATCCTTGTACGTAACCCAGGGTAGGAACCTTCAAATCTAACGTTGAAGTGTTCACCTACTAGAATTAAACTTATCCTGAAACACATCAAATCCTCGCTGATTACCACGTTCGTTCGGCCATAAAACATAACTCCGGTTACCCTCACCCAACTGGGAGGAATAACCATGGTCACACCATACTATTCTCACTAGCTTAAACACTGCACGACCAAATCGTTTACACATTTCTAACAAAGTCACTAACTTAACTCATTTAGTTGTCTCATCCACTTCTTCCCTGCACAAAAACTTACACAATTTCCTTCCTCAATATTCTTTCCAACGGTTCGCACACTAATCAAAGACAATCCACACAATACTGTACCTTTCGGCAATACTGTCAAGATTACTACTTCCAATTTACTCACTTGATCCGACATACTATCTACACCTTCCCCACGCTAGCGTGGAGCACTGCTCACCACACATTTCTTGCCCCTCTCTCCCGACCTTTCCACATGTTGATATCGCTTTCTCATTACTTACATAACCAAACAGTTGCACCAAGATCTTATCTTAAGGCATTCAACCAAGCCGTCTTGAAACAAGACCAGTGTTCGACGTCACTACACATTCTTTAATCTCCAACTTTTACCTTCTCAGACATTTCTCTCACACATAAGCAACAATTCACATTCTTTAAGGATTTTACATCAATCCCACCACATTCTGACTAACACAACCCTCATCATCTTTAAACTTCCAATGACCCCAAAGTGTGTTCTTTAGTAACGTCCCCTATTCACTCTAATAATCCACCCCCTTGGATTCCCTATTACAAACGAACCTATTAATTCAGGAACACCCCGAAACTCGGGTTCCACAATTCTTTCGACTAACCACTATGATCATAAAATCAGACAGATATATATATACCGTCATCCCGACTTTCTTACTTAGATTTACCTTAAATAATTCTTTAACAATCAGTGTGTTAGTCTCAATAACACTTCCCCAAAAATTGTAACACATCCTGTAATAACAAATGAACGTCATTACTTAACAAATCTATAAAATTTAAATCAACCAACCAAAGACTTATACCTCTATCATGACATTTCAAATCAACTAACGATCATACTACTACTCCGACCCACAATCATCATCACGTCATTCCTTAAACATAACCAAAATTTCCAACTATTTTCTTCTATGATCATTCCCTACGCATAAGGAACAATTTTCATTCTTTAACGATGTCTCATCTACTATACTACAGCTTGACTAATCTATTCATCATCTTCTTTAATCTTACTCTGCCTTCAAGAATATACTTAACAACATACGTAACCACAAAGCTTGGTCTCACAGATGGGAAATCACCCAATTCTGCCCCGACATTCCATTCCGATAACAGTCAAAATACACACCTACTTACAACCCACGTACTTCAACAACTGGGATTGCAAAACGTACACTCTATCCGAAATCCCAAAAGGACTTCCTTCTAATCCTTCATCTTTCTAACATCGCCTTACTACATCACCGGCTGACACAGATATCTTGGCAATTGACGCTACTATTCATTCGTACATTCACCACTCCTATTATCACACTACCGACCAAGTCTCTTATGGTCATTCGTACACAATTCACACTTTCCTTCATATTCTCCCGTATACTACAATCGAGTCTGTCTCGCTACTTAGTTCTCTCCCAACTTGTTGAACTATGACTCACGAGTTCACACTTAGCTCAAACACGAACATCCTAACTAGCTCTTTTATGACCCGAGTCCTTTCTTAGACACGACACATTTTCTTACAGACTGGCATAGTCTACACTCACTCCGCCTGTGTTACACACCTTGTCCTTCTACGGACCCTCCTCACCTCGTAAATAGAACGCCTATTCAACAACAACAGTCTCTTACTAATTTAACACCTCTACAAGATAATCTATCAACTTACACTCATCTGGTTTGAGTCTTCGGCCTCGGCCAACATACACCGTTGCCGACTTCAACAACAAAATACAACTCTTAACTACTTCCTTAACCTATCCTTTAACATGAGTTCCTTACGGGACCTATTCCTCCCTACACATCATAGTTAACTTTATAATCCGTCGCCCTCATTTCGAAACTTACCCATGTAACATCAATATTACAAGCTCTCTTCGAATCTCATGACCCACATCGTGGACCTTTCATTCCTGCCTCACAACACTACTCATAAAGAGTTGCTAAAAACCAATACCTTGATGACTCCTAGTCCTTCCTCCGGGCACCATCGCCCCTCGGCAACTATGTTCTCAGTCATCGAGCAAAGGTACAGACCCTCATACACCTGACACTAAAATCCATTCCCGACTCTTCCAAGGTCCAACTCTCCTCTTAAACACATATACCAAAGCTACATACGTTCTCCCCTGTCTTGACCAATGCCTCTCCGCTCTCGGAGTTCTTCCTTAGCTTAAGACGTAATATTCTACGACCTAGTGGGTTCATAGCCTTCATGCATGACAATACAGTAAATAAATCCTCTTACACATTTTATCATTTTAAATAAACAACATTTAGAAACACTCAGGTACCCGTGACCCCATCACTCTTATAACTTCAAAACCCTGCACAACGATTTGAGAATCGTTGGCATGCATCTTCCCGTGAACCTCAATCTTGCTCAATCCGAACAATGTTATTACGATAGTAAAATATTGCATGAAAATCTTTTCGTATGAGACCATTCTGTAAGAATTACCGACACAAAGTAAACAAGTCGGTTCTCATACTCAATTGTATGATATCAAAAGGTCAATAAGCATTTTGGTATAAGTGAATTGCAGGTAACCATTTTCTTGACCATTTTTGTAACAATTTAACTTATCATTAAAAGTGTGGAATATTTTGCAAATCGTTAAGCCCAAAATTTCAATGTGCGACGTAACTGAAATCGCTTTTTCTTTAAACGTGTACTCGTACAAGCTGACTCATTTTGTTCAAAGTTGACAGTTATGTTTTTATTTTTAAATCGTGAAAATTTCATGTTACATAAAAGAACGCTATGCATGAGACTCTATTTGCAATAGAAGGCTACTCACTCAACAAGGTCAACCGCTTACTCACGCAGCTTATCCTTGATACTCCACTTACGACCAAGGGTCGCCCCCTCGATCAAGCACAAACTTGATGTACATGCGTTCCACATCTCACTTACTTAACCATTTCACACTATTTTCGCTTTGATCGACTATCTCACTTTCTACTTCTACATGCTTTCAATTCACTATAAGTATCTTATTCCATTTATTTCCATAACTAGGACTCCCCCGAAACTGGAGTCTTACTCAAACTCAAACATTCATCCTCTCCGAAATCCACGAAGAGCTACCTCTAAACGACTCATAACATTCTTCACAACGTTTCTTCTTTACGACGTCTACATACATCACATCATAATGACTCTTACACGACACTTTCCCAAGCAATGGAGCTCGGTCTATCCCTCAGGGATCTTGTTGACCTATTCCTCAACTCTCTCCCAGCCATAGCGCTAAACTGAAAGAAACCGATGGTTAATCCTTGCTAGACGTGACACAACAAATTTGCTATAAGTAAGGTATTGTAAGCACGCACATGTACCTGTAAGTTCGTAATTACACTGGCCAGGTGTAATCTACTTACCTTACACGTTTGTTCTTGGCACCTTATTCCTAAGCGTATTTATAGTGATCGTTCCTAGAGGCAATCCTATGTCTCGGCTGCGTTCCTCATCTTACAGTTTAAGTTTAGGCCCGAATGGTCACCTAAATCCCTTAAACTAAGGCTCTGATACCATTTGTAACGTCCCAATTTCATAACATGCATTCATCTAGAAAAATAAGCATTTACATTACAAAAATATCTTGTCTTTACATCATCAGTAAAGTGATCTAAATAAAATTGACAACGGAAGGCTCTACGTCCACAGCCGAGATTCTATCTATAGTCATCATTCAAAATCTTGGAGTCGCTCTAGTCTCCAAATCCTTCTTGAGTCACTCCTAGTTCTTACTAGAAGAACCCATAGCGCGCTTACCTGAAAATGGTTTAGTTTTTGAAAAGCGAGGGTTAGACCAAAAGGTCTAGTGAATTCCCTCCATAAACATTTATCACAGTAAAAAGATCATTTCATAAAGAAAACACTTTCACGTCTTTCTCATAACATCATCCAAGGTTAAACACGGGGTTCAGGGAACTGCATAAGCTACTCCGATCGGGGCCTAACAGACACCCTCTCGTCTACGCCGGAATCCAAATGGACTCCCCGTTCCTTCATGTAGGAGAAAACAAATTCCAACCTACAAGCTAACCTCCATATGCCCAAGGAATCAGAGATCCCAAGGTACCCCGTCCCCACCGTGCAACCGACTCCACATAACATACACATACGTTGAAACCATATTCATGAAAACATAAAACATCTTTCGTGTTGCGGGTAAACATGTAAATCATAGAAGCATGCATAATCTTTATAAATCAATTCATGCTCGATAAAGAAACCATATTCAGTAAAAATTGTACGTCATAAAAAGGAGTGAGAGAACTCACCTTTGATTATCGTAGAACGCACTTCTTAGACTCTTTCCAGCTAACCCAATCGAACACCTAAGGGCAATAGATAAAACGGCTTAACCTATTGTCCAGCACATGATTTCCGGGTACTGACCTGTCCGGATACTACACTTGTCTGGATACCATACTAGTCCGGATACCACACTAGTCCGGATACCACACTATTCCGAATACCATACTAGTCCGGATACCACACTAGTCCGGATACCACACTAGTCCGGATACCGTACTAGTCCGGATACCACACTAGTCCGGATACCATACTAGTCTGGATACCACACTAGTCCGGATACCACACTAGTCTGGATACCATACTAGTCCGGATACCACACTAGTCCGGATACCATACTAGTCCGGATACCAAACTAGTCCGGATACCACCATGGAGCTTTACCCGGACACCAGCATCCGTATCCGGAAACCACCATAACATCAAGAACTGAAGGTGTCCGGATACGACTGCTGTCCGAAAATAAATATCTTAAAAGTGATTTCTAACCCGATTCTAGCCATTTGCTTGATTAGATAGCCATAAGGGTTCATCCACCAACCCCAAACACCCAATTAATCCTACTTTAATCTCTTAAAAACGATTCCAAATGACAAAACCCATAAAACTTCATTTTAAGGGAAAAATGGTGAAAACTCAAGTAATCACCCACCTCAGTCCTAAGGATTCATAATAATAGGAAGGAGAAGCATTAATCTATTTAGATGAACGAATTAGGATACATTACCTTGCAGATTCTAGTTTGATTTCTCCTTTCTCTCTTGATTTCTTCTCAAACCTTATTCCTTTCTCTCTTTCCTTCTTCCTAGCCGCCAACCAAGAGCACTCCCACACAAAATACTGATTTCAGCAAAGAAATGGGGCTGCCCTAGGGATTGGAGTCTTTTTATACACTTCATAATTTACCATCTAGTCCCTCAAGTTAACTTCCATTTATTTCACTTTGACCACCAACTTTAAAAACTCACTAGAATATTGGGTTGTTACAATTTCTACACATCAAAATATCCAAAAGCCCCAAATATGGTTGTTTTACAACATTTATGAAGATAACCATTTCAAAAAAGTTAAACTATTCCATTAACTCAACCATTGATATTTTCAAGCAAAACACACAAATATTTGGAAAATAACATTTTTGGCATGCACAAAGTTTTCACAAATCAACTTGAACTCACCTCGCTAGATTTAAGCTAAATCTAGAATTTCTCCTAACGTAAGCTCCTTTGATGCAACTCGGATCCTTTAGGCCAAATCTTCCATAACCTAGATCCACAAGTTTCCAACCATAAGTATTTATACTCAAATACTTAGAATCATTCCCCAAACATTTAGAACCCAACATCTCAAATACATCAAGCCCTAATCTTCATAAATGAAGAAGGAGAAGAACACTTCAACTAAACCTAACCAAAATCGTCCACAATACTCCAAACGAGAAAGAAAGTGAACAAAATATGATTTTGAGCAATTAATCCTTTAATGACATATTATGATTTCTACACATCAAAATATCCAAAAGCCCCAAATATGGTTGTTTTACAACATTTAGGAAGATAACCATTGATATTTTCAAGTAAAACACACAAATATTTGGAAAATAACATTTTTGGCCTGCACAAAATTTTCACAAATCAACTTGAACTCACCTCGCTAGATTTAAGCTAAATCTAGAATTTCTCCCAACGTAAGCTCCTTTGATGCAACCCGGATCCTTTAGGCCAAATCTTCCAAAACCTAGATCCACAAGTTTCCAACCATAAGTATTTATTCTCAAATACTTAGAATCATTCCCCAAACATTTAGAACCCAACATCTCAAATACATCAAGCCCTAATCTTCATAAATGAAGAAGGAGAAGAACACTTCAACTAAACATAACCAGAATCGTCCACAATACTCCAAACGAGAAAGAAAGTGAACAAAATATGATTTTGAGCAATTAATCCTTTAATGACATATTATGATTTCTACACATCAAAATATCCAAAAGCCCCAAATATGGTTGTTTTACAACATTTATGAAGATAACCATTTCAAAAGAGTTAAACTATTCCATTAACTCAACCATTGATATTTTCAAGTAAAACACACAAATATTTGGAAAATAACATTTTTGGCATGCACAAAGTTTTCACAAATCAACTTGAACTCACCTCGCTAAATTTAAGCTAAATCTAGAATTTCTCCCAACGTAAGCTCCTTTGATGCAACCCGGATCCTTTAGGCCAAATCTTCCAAAACCTAGATCCACAAGTTTCCAACCATAAGTATTTATTCTCAAATACTTAGAATCATTCCCCAAACATTTAGAACCCAACATCTCAAATACATCAAGCCCTAATCTTCATAAATGAAGAAGGAGAAGAACACTTCAACTAAACATAACCAGAATCGTCCACAATACTCCAAACGAGAAAGAAAGTGAACAAAATATGATTTTGAGCAATTAATCCTTTAATGACATATTATGATTTCTACACATCAAAATATCCAAAAGCCCCAAATATGGTTGTTTTACAACATTTATGAAGATAACCATTTCAAAAGAGTTAAACTATTCCATTAACTCAACCATTGATATTTTCAAGTAAAACACACAAATATTTGGAAAATAACATTTTTGGCATGCACAAAGTTTTCACAAATCAACTTGAACTCACCTCGCTAGATTTAAGCTAAATCTAGAATTTCTCCCAACGTAAGCTCCTTTGATGCAACCCGGATCCTTTAGGCCAAATCTTCCAAAACCTAGATCCACAAGTTTCCAACCATAAGTATTTATCCTCAAATACTTAGAATCATTCCCCAAACATTTAGAACCCAAAATCTCAAATACATCAAGCCCTAATCTTCATAAATGAAGAAGGAGAAGAACACTTCAACTAAACATAACCAAAATCGTCCACAATACTCCAAACGAGAAAGAAAGTGAACAAAATATGATTTTGAGCAATTAATCCTTTAATGACATATTATGATTTCTACACATCAAAATATCCAAAAGCCCCAAATATGGTTATTTTACCACATTTAGGAAGATAACCATTTCAAAAGAGTTAAACTATTCCATTAACTCAACCATTGATATTTTCAAGTAAAACACACAAATATTTGGAAAATAACATTTTTGGCATGCACAAAGTTTTCACAAATCAACTTGAACTCACCTCGCTAGATTTAAGCTAAATCTAAAATTTCTCCCAACGTAAGCTCCTTTGATGCAACCCGGATCCTTTAGGCCAAATCTTCCAAAACCTAGATCCACAAGTTTCCAACCATAAGTATTTATCCTCAAATACTTAGAATCATTCCCCAAACATTTAGAACCCAAAATCTCAAATACATCAAGCCCTAATCTTCATAAATGAAGAAGGAGAAGAACACTTCAACTAAACATAACCAAAATCGTCCACAATTCTCCAAACGAGAAAGAAAGTGAACAAAATATGATTTTGAGCAATTAATCACATATTATGATTTCTACACATCAAAATATCCAAAAGCCCCAAATATGGTTGTTTTACAACATTTATGAAGATAACCATTTCAAAAGAGTTAAACTATTCCATTAACTCAACCATTGATATTTTCAAGTAAAACACACAAATATTTGGAAAATAACATTTTTGGCATGCACAAAGTTTTCACAAATCAACTTGAACTCACCTCGCTAAATTTAAGCTAAATCTAGAATTTCTCCCAACGTAAGCTCCTTTGATGCAACCCGGATCCTTTAGGCCAAATCTTCCAAAACCTAGATCCACAAGTTTCCAACCATAAGTATTTATCCTCAAATACTTAGAATCATTCCCCAAACATTTAGAACCCAACATCTCAAATACATCAAGCCCTAATCTTCATAAATGAAGAAGGAGAAGAACACTTCAACTAAACATAACCAAAATCGTCCACAATACTCCAAACGAGAAAGAAAGTGAACAAAATATGATTTTGAGCAATTAATCCTTTAATGACATATTATGATTTCTACACATCAAAATATCCAAAAGCCCCAAATATGGTTGTTTTACAACATTTATGAAGATAACCATTTCAAAAGAGTTAAACTATTCCATTAACTCAACCATTGATATTTTCAAGTAAAACACACAAATATTTGGAAAATAACATTTTTGGCATGCACAAAGTTTTCACAAATCAACTTGCACTCACCTCGCTAGATTTAAGCTAAATCTAGAATTTCTCCCAACGTAAGCCACTATACAGTTATTGTGTCAAGTGCAAGTGGGAGTATGTTGGAGATATGCCCGTTGGCACAAAATAATTAATTATTGGCATTATCCTATTCGGTCGCACACAAAGTCCAAACTAAAATTGCAAGATTTATATGGTTAGAGGGAAAGTTTGTTAAACATCATACGTGATGGTTTAACTAGAAACTAGAGGAAATTTTGAGGGACCAATGTTGTAAAATCATGGGGACACAAAAGTAAAAGTGCCATCATTTTGGTGAGGACCACACTCCACCTCCTCTGATTCCCCAAGACCAAAACTGATTTCCCCCTCTCTCTCCTTATCTTGGGCCAAACACACACACACACACACTAGTGTATGTTTTACATGAAAGAAAATGTGCCTTTTCTCTCAATGTAAGTTCGTTAGTTAAAATCCCTTTTCCGTTAAATAAAGTTAACTTTAAAGTTAGATGTTTAGGGTATGTTTGGGTAAATTATAAGTTTAGGGGTGTTTGGGTCATTATTGAGAAGTTCAAGGTTTAAAATGAAAATAGGTTGATATTACCCCTTTAGGAGTTCAGATATGTCACAACTCAGAAATATCTAAACTAAGGTACGTGTGTGTGTTCTTGGAGCTAAGAAGAAGAAAGAAAGAGCTTTGTGGTTAAGACATCAATTAGTGAGCTTTGAAAGTGAATTAAGGTATGTTCATTTGTATTTTGTGTTTGTAATTGCTTTTAGAAGGGTTCTATCGGAGTAGAAACATCATTTACACATCTGGTAATCATTCTGTCGAATTCTGGGTGAATTGGAGATGAACAGTCAGTAGTTTCCGGATAGATTGAATGTGTCCGAATACTTTTGTTGGTAGTGTCCGGGTAGCTTTATTGTTAGTGTCCGGACGATTTGTGGATGATTTCCGGATGATTTAGATACCGGATGGCATCCGGATTCCTTTGGTGTCCGGATCCCTTATGTTATCCGGATAAATTGTGTTGTCCGGATTCTTTATGCTGTCCGGAAAGTTCATGATTGTCCGAGTACTTTGTGGTTTCCGGATATTTTGGCTGTTGGGTCAATTTTTGAGGATAAGAGTTATGTAGATGTATCTAGAGTTCATAGCCTGCTAGTAAGTTTTATATATAAGTTGGTAAGGAGATATAATGTATATAAATGGTTTCAGATTCTGAGAATTTTGGGTAAAGGATCGGATAGCTCGGAGAAAGGCTTGGAAACGTATTTTAAGCGTTCAGGTGAGTTTTACTTTAAAACGTTTTCAACTGGAATATATATATATATATATATATATATATATATATATATATATATATCTGTGTTTATATATATATATATATGAGATGGATATGTGTGGAATGGATATACGATCAAGATGTGAACATTTTGTGTTTATAATATAGTAAGATATTATATTTATTGGTGCATTACACTACACAAGTGCACAGTAACCGGGTTCCGGTGAGCGGACCGGTGAGTAGTCGGGTTCCGGTGTGCGGATCGATGGGTAGCCGGGTTCCGGTGAGCGGACCGGTGGGTAGCCGGGTTCCGGTGTGCGGACCGGTTGTTGATTTATTAGTTGGCTTGCTACCAACTAATATGGCCATTTGTGGAGGAATAAGGTGGATGAGATGTACACGATGCACGAGTCTGGATTGGTATTTAAATATGTGTGGTATGTTTATATTTTACGAAAGGATTACCAAAGGTTTATCTTAACTATTTTGATACAAAGGATTTACATAAAAGGTTTTATAATGATTTTGGAAAGGACCAGGATTAACTCACTAGACCCGTTTGGTCTAACCCTCATTTTGTTTTCAAAAATATGTTTTCCAGGTCGAGGAATTGATAGCGGCAAAGGAAAGAGTAAGGTGTAGGCTGCCTCCGTTGATCGATGATGTTTAAGAAGCTTTTATATATTTTGTAGTGTCAAGACTAATGAGACCGTACTTGGTTTGTTATGTAACTTTGGTTGTAAATCAATGATATGTATGCATGTTATGTATTATGATGTATGTTATGGGATCTGGGTTGTTACACTCAAAAGCCAAAAGGAGAGATAACCATTATTTCTCTCAAAAGGTTCTTGGTGAGAAGGTTTTCTTGCTACAAACTTGGACCATGGTGTGTGCACTTGATAGAGGGATTCTCCTTTGGATCCTCCAAAGTCATCAAGGGTATGTTTTTTTTAACTTCCTCCTTTAAGTTACTAGTAACTCTTGTACAATGGGAACTCGAAAATGAATTCTCTCTCTTCTTTGGCGACTGGGGCGATTAGGGTTTTGAGATATGGTCAATTCTAATCGTGTTCATGCATCCTTGATTGCTTTTGATCGATTTTTTGGTGTTTTAGATTTGTTTCTCGGTGGTTTAGATTCGTTTCTTGGTGTTTATACGTGGTGTTTGCTTTTTGGAGGAGCATTCTCGGTGCAAAACCTGACTGGCAGCGATAGGGTTTTGCTTATCTTCTTCCTACGACGTCAGATTGATTTGGCGTCATTGCTTACTGTTTTTTATCTCTGAGTACTTGTATTAGTGTGATCGAGTTAGACGTAAAAAGTTTCAGCGCTACGTTTATCGTAGCCTTCGTTGCTTGGAAGGTTTTCTAGGTTATGCTAGTATAGGCTTGGGGCTGTGGTTTCGTGATCGTCAACGGCTTCAGTGATTGATGGTGTGATTGTGGAGGATGGTAACGCATCTGATGGTTCGGAGGGGTGGCCAACGGCGGCAACCCTAATCTGAATGGAGGACACCCTAATATGCATGGAAACGGTGCTAACCCTAATTTGCATGGGGCGGCGCCTAACTCGATAGGGGAAACGTTGAACCCTAGTCAGAGTAATAGTGCAATCGATGCAAATCCTAAGGTTCAACCCACGGACGAGGGGAGGGGTTCGGTGTTTGATCGTCTCATGGGGCAGAATGGAGACTCTCTACGGTTCGGTCATGTCGCGATTTTAAAGAGGAAGGAGAGCTCTTCGGTATCATATGCGGCGATCCTCATGGATACATCGACTAACAATGGTAGTACCTTGTCGTTCTTTCCCCTAAAGGAGAAAACTGCTACCCGTATTGAATTACCAGTGGCTTTAACAGAGAAAGCTACGACTACTTACAAGAACACGCTTTATGGATACTTTCTTGGCTCACGGCTGTATTTCCCGACGGTGCAAAAAATTGTTAAGGCTCTATGGGGTAAATTTGGATTACAGGATTCGATGATGAATGATAACGGTTTCTTGTTCTTTCGGTTTGGGGACGAACATGGACTGCAAGAAGTTCTTAAGGGGGGTCCTTGGATGGTACAGGGTATTCCTTTATTTATGTTTCCATGGGATCCTCAACTGGGATTGATCAAACCCGAACACAAAACTTCTCCGTTGTGGGTTAAACTCCACAACATCCCTCTTGTTACTTTCAATAGAGAGGGGGTTGGTAGAATTACTAGTGCGCTCAGTGTTCCTAAGATGATGGATGAATGTACTGCTACGATGTGTGATAAATCTTGGGGGAGACCGGGGTTTGCGAAAATGCTTGTGGATGTATGGGTTGTGGGTGATCTTAAACGAGAACTTCAGGTTGCGGTGTCGAGTGTGCATGGGGGGAAGGAGGTGATTGTTCCTATTCGGGTGAAATATCTTTAGGAGCCAACTCAATGCTCACATTTCCTCGTGTTTGGTCATAAGACGTCTACATGTGTTAAAGCCGAAATAGCAAAAAAGAAAGGAAAGGAGCAATTAGTGGTAGAAAAGGATTCAGATGGGTTCATGTTGGTGACTAACAGAAAAAGGGTAATTCTAAGAAGGTTGAAAGCACAAACCAATCATGGCGTCCCAAGCATGTGGGATCGTCTTCAGGAGTGGGCAAGGAGCTGCCGGTCCAAAATACGGGTACAAAGGATGTGGTTGAAGAGCTTCCTGTTGTTCAAACTACAATCACGATAGCGGATAATGTGGAAAAGGAGAGTTAACCATTTGTACGGGCTCACGAGGTTCAAGCTACGAACAAACCACCAGTGGAGGTCGTGACTAGGGGTGAGAAAGATCTGCCAGTCCCGCAACCTAAGCTTCAAGGTATCCTTAAAACCCCGGCCCCCTCTAAAGTTGAAGTGCACCCTTCGGTTTTAATTGCAAAAGCTAGACGTTCGGTGTCCATTGCTACTATCAATTCCTTTTCAAGCCTAGCAGCAGAGGAGGAGCGTGATGTGGATGGTAATGATGGCTATCAACCTAAGGTAAGTGAATCTTTACCTACTCATGTTGGAAAGCATAGCCCCTCGGTGTCGGGAGAGAAGGACACTGTCCATAATTTGTCCTCATGCTGAAAATTGGAGCATGGAATGTTCGTGGTCTCAACTCCCCCATCAAACAGCGGGAGGTTAAGTATTTTATGCATGCTAATATGCTTTCGCTTTGTGCCGTTTTGGAATCCCATGTTATTAATGCTAAATTAGATCATGTTATTTCTTCTATTGTGGGTACGTGGTCATGTATAGCTAATAATGCCCCTACGTCTATTAGTGCTCGCATTGTGGTTGCGTGGAATCCCATGGTACTTGACATCACGGATATTTCTATGATGGACCAAGTTGTCCATTTCAAGGTTCATCTCAAAGGGACGATGTCGTATTTTTTCTTTTCCAATTATTTATGCTGATAATTATATGGTAAGGAAACGTGATTTATGTAATGATTTACGACGGTTTGCCATTGTTGCTAAAAACGAACCGTGGTTAATGTTTGGTGACTTTAATACCATTCTTAACCCGGATGAAAGTGATGGTAGTTGCTCTCGACGTGATCGGCGAATGGAGGAGTTTGCAGAATGTGTAGAGGATGTGGAGATGTTTGATACTCGGTATACGGGTATCTTTTACGCTTGGGCACAAAAGTCGGTGCATGGTGGAGGCATTCTTCAAAAAATTGATAGGGTCATGATAAACACTCGCTTCCAAGCTCTCTTTGTGGATACGACGACCCAATTCTTACCGTGAGGAATTTCTGACCATTGTCCTATGGTGGCGATGTTTAAAGGAGGGCGTAAGAAAGGTAATCATCCTTTTCGTTTTGACAATTTCTTAACCTCTGACCCGGATTTTTTACAGATTGTAAAGAGGGAGTGGGACAAGCCTTCTGTTGGTTCATTTGCGTACCAGGTTACTTCACGACTCAAAACCCTCAAACGGCCATTACGGCAGTTGAGGTCCACGCATGGCAGCCTTTCTAAGCGTGTGGTCGATATCCGTGTTGAGGTGGAGACGGCCCAAAAGGATGTTGATGGGGATCCCTATAATCTCACTCTAAGGGAAGACTTGGCGCATGTTCTAGTTGCTTTCCAAAATGCTTTGCAAGATGAGGAACAGTGTTTTCGACAAAGAGCTAAAATTCGATGGGTGAAGGAAGGGGATTTAAATACGGATTTCTTCCATAAAGTTGTTAAGGAGAAAAAGAATCGAAGTATTATTAATTCAGTTAAAGATTTGCATGGTCAAGTGGTTTACGATGAAAACGTTGGCATGGCCTTTGTTGATCATTTTAGATCACTTCTGGGTGAGTGTGATAGGTCGGTTTGTGCGAATATGCCTTCGGATTTATTTGCTAATAAATTATCTATTGAGGATGCTAATTTCATGATCCGCCCAATTACGAAAGATGAAGTCAAACAAGCAATGTTTGATATTGGTGATGATAGGGCACCGGGGTAGGATGGCTTCTCTTCGAAGTTTTATAAAACAACTTGGGGATTGTTGGGAAAGATGTGGAGTTGGCAGTCCAAGACTTTTTCTATAGGGGTCAGCTGGCTAGAGAGCTCAATCACACGTCGATTTGCTTGATTCCTAAGAAACCGAATGCCTCCTCGGTGTCGGATTTTAGACTGATCTCACTTTGTAACGTGATTTACAAATGCATTTCGAAGTTTCTTTCTTGGCGTTTGAAGCCCCACTTGGATACATTGGTGAGCCCGAATCAATCCGCTTTTATCCCCGGTCGAAGGATAACGGATAATATCATGATGGCTCACGAAATCATGTCGGGGTATGGGAGAAAAGATGGCCCTCCTCGGTGTTCGTTAAAAATAGATATTCAGAAGGCTTATGAATCAGTTGATTGGAGCTTCTTATCGAATGTTTTGCATGCTATGGGTTTCCACCCTATTATATGTCACTGGATAATGGAGGTTGTCTCTACAACCTCCTACTCGGTCATGGTCAATGGTTAGTCCTATGGCTTTTTCAAAGGTGCTCGGGGGATTCGTCAAGGATGCCCTCTTTCGCCTTATCTATTTACGTTGGTTATGGAAGCTTTTTCTTGTTTGTTCCGAAAACATGTTGAGGCGGAACCGAATTTTAATTTTCATAAAGGCTGTGCTCGGTTATCGTTAAATCATTTATGTTTCGCGGATGACTTACTGGTTTTTTGTAGAGGGGATGTTGGTTCGGTATTGGGGTTGCGCCCAAGTATGAATAAAAGCTCCATATATGTTTCCAATGTGGATCCGACTACTATGCATGGTATTACTTCGATCTTGCCCTTCTAAATTGGTGCTCTTCCTTTTCGGTATTTGGGGGTTCCGTTGTCTTCAAAGAAATTAGCGACTTCTGATTTTAGCTCTCTCATTGCCAAAGTACGTGCTCGTATTATTAATTGGAAGTCCAAATTCTTTTCGTTTGGTGGGCGTTTGCAACTAATCAAATCAATTTTAGAGATTTACAACTCTATTGGATGATGATCTTTACTATTCCGGCTTCGGTTGTTCATGAATTGGAGAGTCTCTTTCGAGACTTCCTTTGGACTCAAGGAGATTCGGCTAAAGGAAAGGCTAAGGTTGCATGGGATGATGTTTGTCGTCCTAAGGAGGCGGGTGGTTTGGGTCTCAAGCAAATAGGTTTGTGGAATCGTGCTCTCTTTGTTCCCCATATTTAGGATATTCTCCGAAAGCGTAAGTCCCTGTGGGTGTCATGGGTTTCTCAGTACCGTTTGAGGGACACTCATTTTTGGAATGTTGCGGTTACCTCGAACTCTACATGGCTTTGGAGGAGAATTCTTGACTTGTGGGAACAAGTTCGCCCCTTTTTCGTGCATGTGATTGGTAATGGTATGTCGACTAATGCATGAGAGGATAAATGGCTTGAGTTTGGCCACCTTTCAGCCCATGTCTCGTATAGAATTCTCCTTATGCGTGGTCTTTCTAAACATACTACCGTCTATGACCTGCTACATACTTTGGCCCACGCATGGCCGCATGCATGGATATCTCGGTGCAATTCTCTTGCCTCGACACAGGTTCCCGTGCTTTATCCTATTTTACAGGATCGTATTATGTCAAAAAACATGCATAATCACCTTACTAATTTCTTGATATCGGAGGTTTGGAAGACGATGTTCGGAGTATATGAGAAGGTGTATTGGTACCCGTTTTGTTGGTTCTCTAACAATATATCGAAACACTCTTTTTGTCTTTGGCTAGCTCTTCGTAAACGGTTACCTACCCAAGATCGAATCGCGATTTGGAGACAAGGTGGTGAACCGTTGGTTTGTCCATTATGTAACAATTGTTCGGATAGTCATGATCATCTTTTCTTCCAATGTTCCTATTCTTCCCATGTTTGGTCGATCCTCAAGCATAATGTGGGTGCTAATCTGAATGACCGTTGGGACTTGTTGCTTCACGATATGGAGATTAGAAGATGGAAACCGGGGGATAATCGAGCTTGTCTTATCCTTGCGGCGATGGTGTACTACATTTGGCGTGAACGAAATGCACGACTTTTTACGGATAAGAAATGTCCTCCGGATCAGCTGGTTAGTGAAATTTGTCGGACCATGGACATGAAGATGTTGGACGTTAGGGGAAATCGACATAGGCCCGAGAGTGCACGGAGGCCTTCTTATACGAACACTCCATGATGTTTTTTTTGGTTTCTTGTTGGATGTATGGGGTTTGTAGAGATTTACGTATCTTAGTCCATATGATACTCAACTCTATATCCCTTTGTCTTTATTGGTTGCTAGTTCTTTGGTACGTTATGGGATGTAATATCATTTGTTTTTTAGTGATGCCTTCTCCCCCGTTTTGGGCCTGTCCTTTATGTTGGGAGTGGCTCTTCTTTGGGAGGGAGTCCCTCGCCATGTAGGTGTATTTTTTATCTATATATTGTTAGGAGTGCCGCCTCCTTTCCAAAAAAATAACTCTTGTACAATGGATCCTCTATTAGAAGAAGAAGTTCGTTTTTTTATTAAAAGCTTCTGTTGCATGTTTTTGTTTGGTAAATCTTCTTTTTCCAACACCAAGAATCCCTTTTTTGAATACGGTCGAGAATTCAATTTATATCAGAAATGCAGAAGTAAACATTGTAGTCTGTGTCAAGCATGTTTCAAATGCGGAAAGGGTAGTCATCATATTGGAGATTGCCCCATTCAAGGACCAACCTGCTATGAATGTTAAAAACCTGGTCATTACCGAAGGGATTGCCCAAAGCTAAAGAATAGTGGGAATCAAGAGAAGAAACCCAATACCCCAAGACCAACGGACTAAACATTTTACTTGACGGCGGAAGAAACTAAGGAATCGTCTGATGTAGTTTCTGATGCATCCCTTGTTAATTTTATACACGTGTGTATATTATTTAATAGAATGTCAACTTTTCTTTTGTATTGTACTCTCTTATTTAAAAGTAGCTATGCCAGTCGCTATTTTGGAAGATGTCTTAGTAGTTGAAGTAACTAATGGGGATCAAGTCTTGGTTCGTGAGAAACTTGAAGACGGTACCTTTATCATAGAAGTTAAGGAATCTTCAATTGACTTGATTCCAATGGAAATGGGTGGGTTTTGATAATATGGTTGTTGGTACGGATTGGTTGATGAGCATTTAGGCAGAAATTTGTTGTGCAAAGAAATTAATTCGGATCCTTATGCCCGAAAATGATGTTGTACTTATCTATGGGGAGCTCCAGTATTATTCGTCAAGAAGAAAGGTGGCACTATGAGAAATGTGCATTAACTTCAGAGAATTGAATACGATGATCATTAAGAATAAGTATCCACTCCCAAGGTTTGATGACTTATTCGATCAACTCCAAGGCGCGGGATTTTTTTTTCAAAGATTGATTTGAGGTCGGGATATCACCAAATACGAGTAAGGGATCAAGATGTTTCCAAAACGGCATTTAGAACGAGGTATGGGCATTACGAATTTCTTGTTTGATATTGGTGATGACCGTGCTCCCGGATCTGATGGCTTTTCGTCGAAATTTTTCAAGACTGCTTGGGATATTGTGGGGAAGGATGTGGAATTGGTTGTTCAGGGCTTCTTTTATAGAGGTCGCTTGGCACGTGAATTGAACCATACTTCGATTTGTTTGATACCTAAATCGCCTAATGCGTTTAGGGTTACGGAGTATCGACCGATTTCGCTGTGTAAGGTTATTTATAAATGTATTAGCAAAATTTTATCTTGGAGGATTCGAGATTTTCTTGATTTGTTGGTTAGCTCTAACCAATCAGCCTTTATACCCGGAAGAAGGATTACGGATAATATTATGATGGCACATGAATTGGTGGTGGGGTATGATCGGGCGAATGGGCCACCATCTTGTTCCTTCAAAATTGATATTCAAAAGGCGTACGATACTGTTGACTGGGGTTTTTTAGCTGTTGTGTTGGAAGGCATGGGATTTCATCCCATCATGCGAAATTGGATCATGGTAGTTGTTACCACCACTTCGTACCCGATTACTCTAAATGGAGAATCTCACGGTTTTTTAAGGGGGCAAGGGGCATTCGACAAGGCTGTCCCCTATCTCCTTACTTGTTTACGTTGGTTATGGAGGCCTTCTCGTGTTTTTTGGCACGTCAGATTGCGTCGGATGGGGGATTTCGATACCACAAGGGTTGCTCCCGTATTTCTCTATCGCATCTATGTTTTGCAGATGATCTCATGGTATTTACTAGAGGAGATGCCTCCTCGGTTAGGTGCGTGAAGTATGCGTTAGACGATTTTGCTAATGCATCGGGTCTTCGTCCTAGCATGGCTAAGAGCTCCATCTATTTCTCTAATGTGGAGGATTCGGTCATGCATGAGATTTTGACCATATTGCCCTTTCAACGAGGCTCCTTGCCTTTTCGATATTTGGATGTTCCCCTTTCTTCTAGGAAATTAAGGGTTGGTGTTTTTCAACCTCTTATTTTGAAAGTCCGAAGTCCTATTACGAAATGGAAAGACAAATTTTTGACTTTCGGCGGACGGATGCAATTGATCAAATCTGTTCTAGAATCGTTGCAATTGTATTGGATGTCGGTGTTTACGTTGCCTACCTCGGTTATCCATGATCTTGAGCGTCTTTTCAGGGACTTCTTATGGCTCATGGTGAGGATTCTAGAGGGCGGACCCGGGTTGCATGGGATGATGTTTGTAAGCCAAAACGCATGGGAGGTTTGGGTCTGAAACGCTTGGCTCTATGGAACCGGGCCCTTCTTACGTATCATGTCTGGGACATCATACGGCAGCGGGATTCTGTATGGGTTACTTGGATCCATGCTTATCGTTTACGGGGTGTCAGTTTTTGGTCCGCTACGGTGTCTTCTACTTCCACGTGGATTTGGAGGCGCTTGCTTGCCCTTCGGGAGCAGGTTCGACCGTTCTTTACTCATGTAATTGGTGATGGTGCTTTAACTAATGCGTGGGAAGACAATTGGTTGGGGGTGGGTCGGCTTTCTCGTATTCTCCCCTATAGAGTGTTTACAGGCTGGTTTTTCTAATCTCTCGAAGGTGGCGGATGTGCTTAATTCTATTCAAGTGTGGCCTGAAGTATGGACTAATAGTTGCACGGATCTTGGTTCGGTTGCGGTTCCCTCTTTATTGGATGGTGTTAAGGACCAAATTTTATGGCGTACTCGGTCAAATCGGCTGGTTGGTTTTGCTGTTTCGGAGGTATGGAAAGCGTTTGATGGCCCTTATACGGTTGTTCCTTGGGCTGATTGGTGTTGGTTTCCAAATCATATCCCCAAACATGCATTTTGCATGTGGCTTGCTTTTCGGCAAAGACTTCCAACGCAGGATAGGATGATCCCATGGACTCGCGACACGGCCTCGTTATGTTGTTCATTGTGTAAGCGCTGTGTCGATTCTCATGATCATTTGTTTTTTGAATGTGAATTTTCGAACAAGGTTTGGATGGCTATTATTGGAGAATTACAATGGGTAGCTAATCCCTCTCGATGAAGTGAAATTCTTGATGCATTCCAGCATAGGCAATGGAGACCGGGATTATTACGTCATAAACTCTTTTTTACAGCCACTATTTATAATCTTTGGCAAGAACGAAATGCACGTTTGTTTACGGATAGGAGAAGGAGTGCGGATGACATTATTATAGCTATAAAGAGGGTGGTTTCGATGCGGATTGCTGGAGTTGTGGTTGGAAGAAACAACGAAAGATCGGTTGGTGATTAATGAAGGCTCATTCGGTTTTTTTAGTATTGGTGCTGTTTTGAGGCTAAGCATTATATGCTTTTGGGTCGTCGGATTTTGTTTATTATGTTGGTGTCTACTAGTACTCTTTGTACTTTTTGGTTTTTCGCATTGTGGTATGTGTTATTTGTAACCTTTTGCTGTTTTTTAGTTTGGTTTCCTTCCTCGTTTAGGGCCTGTCCTAATTTGTGGGAGGATTCCTTGTTTGGGAGGGAGTCCCTAGCCTTTTAGGTGTTTTTTCTTTTTCCGTTTTTTTTGATTTGCCAGGAGTGCCGCCTCCTTTCCAAAAAAAGTACAATTTCTTGGTCATGTGATTACTTCTGAAAGGGTCAAAGTGATCCGGCTAAGATAGAAGCAATGATGATTTGGGAGACACCGAAGAACGCATCAGAGATACAGAGTTTCTTGGGTTTGGCAGGCTATTACCGGAGATTTATAAAGGATTTCTCTAAGATCGCTTCTGCCTTGACAATCCTGACACAGAAGAATATGAAGTTTGTATGGACTAAAAAGCAAGAGTCAGCTTTCAGGACATTACAAAAGAATTTATGTGAAGCTCCTGTTCTTGCACTACCAGAAGGAACAGAAGACTTGGTGGTGTATAGTGATGCGTCAAAGATGGGTTTGGGGTGTGTGTTGATGCAACGCGACAAAGTGATTGCTTACGCATCAAGACAACTCAAAGAGCATGAAAAGAATTACCCCGCCCATGATTTGGAACTGGCAGCAGTCGTTTTTGCTTTGAAATTGTGGCGGCATTATTTATATGGAACAAAGTGCACTCTTTTTATTGATCATAAGAGCTTAAAGCATGTCTTTGATCAGAAAGAGTTGAACATGAGGCAACAACATTGGTTAGAGTTACTTAAGGATTATGATTGTGAATTGCATTACCATCCTGGTAAAGCAAATGTTGTGGCTGATGCCTTGAGTAGGAAAGAATATAGTGGGTGTTTGAAAACGATTAACGCGAGGATGGTCGCGAGGTCAAACAAAAGCTTTATTAGAAGAAAATCTGAAAAAGGAAGTCATGGTCAAACAACGTCTTCAACTGACTGAAGATGGTCGCGAGGTCAAACTGTTCCAAGGCCGCATTTGGGTACCAAAGGTGGGAGGAAACCGATAGTTAATTCTCAAAGATGCTCACAAGTCTAAAGATTCTATACTTCCTAGAAGTACTAAAATGTATAGAGATCTAAAGATACACTATTAGTGGCCAACTATGAAGTTAGATGTGGCACAGTGTGTAGAGAAATGTGTGACAGGTTCGTTGGTAAAGACTGAACATCAAAGACCTTATGGGAGTCTACAATCTTTGGAGATTCCTGAATGGAAGTGAGATAAGATTACCATGGACTTTGTGACTAAGTTACCAAAAACGTTGAAGGGTAACGATACTATTTAAGTAATCGTGGATCGTTTAACCAAAAGTGCTCATTTCTTGGAAATGAAAGAAGCTTCACCGATCGATAAATTAGCCAAGTTATATATTGATGAAGTGGTGTCAAGACATGGTATACCCATGTCTATAATTTTTTATCGTAATAGCCGATTTACTTAAAGGTTTTGGCAGTCACTACAAGAATAATTGAGTACAGAAGTGAATTTGAGCACTGCTTATCATCCCCAAATGGACGGACAAAGTGAAAGAACCACTCACACTTTGGAAGATTTGCTCAGGTCCTGTGTGATTGATTTTGGAGGTAACTGGGATACGCATTTACCCTTAGTGGAGTTTGCGTGCAACAATAGTTATCATTCCAGTATTGGAAGGGCACCTTTTGAAGTCTTATATGGACGGAAATGTAGAAATCCAGTATGTTGGTTGGAAGCTAGAGAAAAGAAAATTGCTGGTCCTAAAATTGTGCAGCAAACGGCTGATAAAGTGAAAGAGATTCAGAGACATATGAAGGCGGCTCAAGATCGACAAAAGAGTTACGCCAATCCGAAAATAAGACCAAAAAGAATTCCAAGTTGGGGAGCGGGTGATGCTAAACGTATCCCCATGGAAGGGTATTATAAGGTTTGGAAAGCGTGGAAAGTTAAGTCCTCGTTTTCTTGGACCTTTCACAATAACCAAGAGAGTAGGACTTCAAGCATATCAGTTGGATCTCCAACCTGAATTGGAAGGAATCCATAATACCTTTCATGTCTGTTATCTTCGGAAATGCTTAGCCGAAGAGGATAATCTTATACCACTTTCTAAAATAAGAGTGGATGAGAAGAGTCGTTGCGTGGAGGAACCGGAAGCAATTTTGGAGAGAACGACTAAGAAGTTACGATATAAGGAAGTGGTCATGATTAAAGTGCAATGGAAACATCATAGAGGTGCAAATGTAACTTGGGAAGCGAAGAAGGATATGAAGAATGGATATCCTCATCTGTTCGTATAGTTTCGATTTCAGGGACGAAATCATTTTCAAGTTGGGGATATTTGTAACACCTCAAATTTCCATTATATTATGTTTTTTTCGAAAGGACTAATAGCCCAGGCAATTTTATAAGAAACGGATAAAAAACAAGCGTTCAGGCAAAAAGCCAACAACCAAGCCAAACGGCAAAACAAAACCACTTGGTAACAACACCATATCAAGCAACAAGAAGCCAAAAAAGACAAAGACTAGTATAGCAATACAAGCTAAAGAAAAAAATGATAAGGAACATGCTCCAAAAAAATATCCAGAAGTCGTCATGCCACATCCGCCATCGCCACCTAAGATCGTTCATCACAAGTCTTCATGCGTTTCCTCCTTTCTTTCCAAGTTGCACGCAACAAAACCACATCCACGATCTCTTTAACCAATTGAGGAATGGACCGTTTAGTATCCGAAAAAAGACGCATGTTCCATTCTTGCCAAACAAAATAGATCGACGCCGATAAAGCAAGTTTATGACGAAGACTAGCCGGGGCCGATCGCTGATCAGAAATTGCCCCTAAAATTTGATCCCATGAGTTCGGGAAATCATTCCATTACACCTCCCTTTCGACAGCAGCCCATGTGTCATGCGAATAAGGACACTCAAAAAACAAATGTTCATGAGAATCCATACAATTCCGACAGAAAGCACATTTGTATTCCGGAGGGTCCTGCTTCCATGCAACTATCCGATCATGCGTAGGATGTCTCCGTAGACAAGCAAGCCAAGCGCAAAAAGCATGTTTAGGAATGTGGTGTAATACCCAGGGTAAGTCCGTTAGATAATTTAACAATAATTTATGATGTTCAGGGTAAGTTTGGGGTAAAATATAAGTTAAGGGTGTTTGGGTCATTAATGAGAAGTTGAAGGTCTAGAAGGTACAAATTGATTTTTTGATATACACCTTAGGCTATCAGGTGTATCTTTATCCAGTTATAGAAAGAGTGTGTATGTGTGCGGGAGTTCTGAAGGCGAAAGAAAGCGAAAGAGGAAACCGTACGAGTAGGGCTTCAATTGATCGGGTTAAGAAGTAATTTGGAGGTAAGTCCTTTACATATTGTGTTTGTAATTATGAATAGAAGATATCTTTCGGTTTAGACTATCTAATTTCACGTCTTGAATGGATTCCAATCGATTTCTAGGTAAATAGAACCGACTGTGTTCTTGAGGACTCCCGGTGAAATCCCGGTATAATCAACTCCCGGTGAAATCCCGGTATAATCAACTTCCGGTGGAGTCCCGGTATTATTGACTCCCGGTAGTGTGGAATCCCGGTAGTGTGAATTCCCGGTAGAGTTGACTCCCGGTATATCAGACTTCCGGTAGTGGAGAGTTCCGATATTATGAACTTCCGGTATAGGAACTCCCGGTACTAAGAGTCTCGGTACTGTATATGTCCCGGTACCCTGTGTAGTCCCGGTAGTGAGTTAAATACAGTGTGTAATGGAATAGTTGAGGATGGGAAATCGTTAGGCTTTACGTATTTGGTTAGTAAAGCAATTTGTGTATCTTAACTTGTTTCAGATTCCGTGGAATCGTGGTAAGGGATAGGATCGTTTTGAAAGAAGCTTACGAACGTGTGAAATAACCAAAACAGGTGAGTTTTGCTTTGAAAACACTTTTTAACTGGAATACATACATGTGTGGAGTTGGGAGTGAAACTGTTGATAATTATGTGCTCGTATGTGAATTATAATATAGGGAGGTATTATATTTACAGGTGTATTATAAATGTGTTATAATACGTTGGCCGGGTTTAAGACCGGTGTGATTGGCTATAGAACCTGTATAGCGTTGTTTGGCTGTAGATGTTGTGCAACGTTGTATATTATTAGTTGGCTTGCTACCACTAATATGGCCAGAAGGAATGAAAAGGGGAAGCCTAATATATGTGAGTTTATTTGGATGTATACAATTGTGTTGCGTGATTTATATGATTAAAGTTTATATAAATGGTTTTTAAACTAACAGGGGTTTCTCACTTAGACCATCAGGTCTAACCCTCATTTTGTTTTAAAAATATGTATTCCAGGTGGTGGATCAAGTAAGGGCAAGTAAGTAGAGTAACCGGTGGATGGCTAGAGAAAAGGACTTTAAGATGAAGCTTTTGATTTGTTTAGCAGTTGTATTGCAACGTTAAATGTTATGCATGTAAATAGTACAGTATTTGGGTTACATATGGTTTTCTTTCAATTGTAAGAGACTACTGGACAGTACATGTAATGTGAAGTTCGTTTGTTATATCTATTTATGTTATATTGTGTGATATGTTGTGTACTTGGGATATGGGGTCGTTACAAATGGTATCAGAGCCTTAGTGTAAGAGATTTAGGTATTAGTATCTGTACCTAGACTTAAACTGCATGTGAAGTAGGATGTCCCTATTATTGTAGAACCTCGGGATACTAAGTATAAAAGGTAAAAGGAACATCATGTAAGGTAATTTCATTCTACACCTGGCCAGTGTAATTGTGATCTTACAGGTACATGTCTGAACTGGAATTCCTTGTTATATGGGGTATATGCTTATGTGTATATTAACCCTGTTTAAATACACAGAATGGCCAGCGGTACAAGAAAATTCGAATCGAGGAGGAGGAAGAAATTCAAACAGAACTAATCCGTCAGTAGGAACCGGTGATAGGGGAGGCAGAACGGGGGGCAGAGTCGGGGGTAGAACTGGAGGTAGAGCTGGAGGTCGAGCCGGAGGTAGAACCCAACAAAATAGTACGGATTTCATTACCAGGGCTGATCTAATGGCAGAAATGGGAAGATTACAAGACAATATTCAAGCTATGTTCAACCAAACTCATAATACTGAAACAGAAGGACCAGACCCTACTCATGAAGAGGAGATGCCAATTACCCCTACGGTCTTACCGGTAATGAGAAAATGTGATTACAAAATGTTTCTTAGGTGCAAGCCTTCTACGTACTCAGGGGATCGGGATCCAGTAAAAGCAATGAGATGGATGAAGGAAATTGAAGCCATTTTCAAAACAAGCAAGTGTGCGGATGAAGATAGAGTATTGTACGGGGCAGCTATGTTAAAAGGAGATGCATTGTATTGGTGGGAATCTTTAATACATTCTAAAGGATCTGACGTTTATTCTACCCTCTCTTGGGAAGAATTTGTGGTAGCCTACAGGGAACAATTTTGTCCCCAGGCAGCCGTTAAACAACTGGAAGGAGAATTCATGAATTTGCAACAAGGGAACTTATCCATTCGAGACTATACCGCTAGCTTTTTGGAAAAGTCTCGATTTGCAGAATACTATGTTGCTACGGAGGCGATGAAGACAGAAAGGTTTATCTTTGGGTTGAACTCAGAAGTCAGAAGGTTAGTGACTGCAAAAGGACCCGATACCTTCTCGGCTGCAGTTAATGCCGCGGAGAATGTTGAACGAGATATTAGAAGAGATGTGGGCGATAAAAGTATCGGGAAGAGAAAGTGGGAAGGACCACAATATGATCCGAAGAGGTCCCGATTTCAGAGGTATGATAACCGTCCGCCGTTTCGACCAGCGGAAAGACCATGTCAGAAGTGCAACCGTGTCCACCAAGGAAACTGCCAAGGTGATTTACGAGCATGTTATAAGTGTGGGAAGATTGGACACGTTATTAAGCATTGTAAGGTAACGCGGTTATGTTTCTTATGCAATTCTCCGGATCATCTTCAGTCAAACTGTCCACGAGGAAGGATACAGCAAGGTGGGTCATCGGGCAGGCCAGTGATTGTTAAACCAGTAGTACCAAGACTGGAACCGCCAATAACCAGGGGTCGCGCATTTCAAATGACTGAGAAAGAAGCGGAGGAAACTCCGGATGTAGTCACAGGTACATTTTTGATAAACTCTACACGTGCTAAGGTGTTATTTGATTCCGGTGCAAACCGATCGTTTGTGTCTCCTGCATTTGCTGCTTGCCTGTGTTTGAAACCTAAAATGTTAGAACATGTTCTATTAGTAGATACTGCAAATGATAATCAAGTGTCGGTTAGTGAAGTGTTTGATAGTTGTGTGATTAGTATAGAGGGGTGTGGAGTGCCTATACGATTGTTTCCTATAACTCTGATAGAGTTTGACGTCGTAGTGGGAATGGACTGGTTAGCCGAGAATCAGGCTAATATAGTATGTGATAATAAGTTAATAAATGTTGTATTACCTGGGAGGGGACCAGTAGTGATTTATGGTGATCGCAGGAATCATCGGTCTTGTCTTATATCAATATTAAAAGCACATAGGTGTGTTAATAAGGGTTGTCAGAGTTACTTGGCCTACGTGATAGATATTAAGCCGGAAAAGAATAGGATGGAAGATATTCCTATCGTTAGTGAATTCCCTGAAGTATTCCCTGAAGACTTGAACAGTCTTCCGCCTGTTAGACAAGTAGAGTTCGGTATAGACCTGATTCCTGGAGCCACTCCTGTAGCCCGTGCACCGTATCGTTTGGCACCTCCAGAGATGAAAGAAATGATGGCACAACTACAAGACCTATCCGATAAAGGCTTCATCAGACCTTGTTCTTCGCCGTGGGGAGCACCAGTGTTATTTGTGAAAAAGAAAGATGGGTCGATGAGAATGTGTATTGACTACCGAGAATTGAATAAGCGCACGATAAAGAACAAGTATCCGCTACCCCGAATTGATGATCTCTTTGATCAGTTAGTTGGAGCTTGCTATTTCTCCAAGATTGACCTAAGGTCCGGTTGAAAGTTAAAGAAGAAGACGTTTTAAAGACTGCTATTCGAACGAGGTATGGTCATCATGAATTTTTAGTAATGCCATTTGGATTGACGAACGCTCCAGCTGCCTTTATGGATTTAATGAATCGGGTATGTAAGCCGTATCTCGATAAATTTGTAATTGTATTTATCGATGATATCCTTATCTATTCTCGATCCAAGGAAGAGCACGTGCAACACCTTCGTTTGATTCTAGAGCTGCTGAAGAAGGAAAAGTTGTATGAGAAATTTTCTAAATGTGAATTCTGGCTACGGAAAGTACAATTTCTGGGGCACGTGGTTTCTGAGAAAGGTATACAAGTCGATCCGATGAAAGTAGAAGCAGTTGAAAAGTGGGAACAGCCGAAGACAGCAACAGAAGTACGTAGTTTTCTGGGTTTAGCCGGCTACTATCGGAAATTCATAAATGACTTCTCTCGTATCGCAACGCCTTTGACTAAGCTGACCCGAAAGAATTTGAAGTTTGAATGGAAAGCAGAACAGGACGAGGCATTCCGAATATTGAAAGAGAAATTGTGCAGCGCGCCGATTCTATCACTACCTGAAGGTTCTGAAGACTTTGTCGTTTACAGTGATGCGTCTAAACTAGGATTGGGTTGTGTGCTTATGCAGCGCAGAAAGGTTATAGCTTATGCTTCTCGCCAACTGAAGGATCATGAACGGCAGTATCCTACGCACGATATGGAGCTTGCTGCAGTCGTCTTCGCATTAAAGATTTGGAGACATTATCTGTATGGTTCCAAATGTCAGATTTATACTGATCACAAGAGCCTTCAACACATCTTTGATCAGAAGGAACTAAATATGAGACAAAGGAGATGGTTGGAATTGCTGAATGATTACGACTGTGAAATCCTTTATCACCCGGGAAAGGCGAATGTGGTGGCAGATGCGCTCAGTCGTCAAGAAAGGAGTGGAACAATAAAAGTTATTTCGCTACGAACTGAACTCCTACCCAACTTATTTGATGAATTGCAGAAGTGTCAAGCGGAGGCTTATCATGATGAACATCTAAAATCAGAAAGGTTAGCGGGGATGTCAGCATTGCTAGTAAAAGATGATCGGGGGTTATTGTGTCTGGGAAACAGAGTGTGGGTACCTCGATTGGGTGGATTACGTGATCGTGTGTTACAAGAAGCCCATCAATCCCGTTTCTCTATTCACCCAGGTACAAACAAGATGTATAAAGACCTAAAGCAATTCTATTGGTGGCCGGGGATAAAAAGAGGGATTGCTCAGTATGTGGAAAGGTGTGATACTTGTAAGAGAGTAAAGATTGAACACCAAAAGCTATTTGGTCAACTACAACGGCTAGAAATACCTATGTGGAAGTGGGAGCAGATTACCACAGATTTTATCACAAAGCTACCAAGAACTCCGAAGGGATTCGATTCTATTTGGGTGATCGTCGACAGATTGACAAAGTCTGCACACTTCCTACCGATAAAGGAAACCGATTCAATGGAGCGATTAGCTAAGTTGTATATTGATGAAATAGTAACTCGATATGGAATTCCAATCTCGATCATTTCTGATCGTGATAGTCGTTTTACTTCAAGATTTTGGAGAAGTTTTCAAAGGGAAATGGGGACTCTGATAAAGTTAAGTACGGCGTATCATCCTCAAACAGATGGGCAGAGTGAACGAACAATTCAGACCTTAGAAGATATGCTCCGGGCTTGCATTGTTGATTTTGGGGGATCATGGGATAAGCATTTACCGTTAATCGAATTCGCTTACAACAACAGTTATCATTCCAGTATACAAGCGGCACCGTTCGAAGTACTGTATGGTAGGAAATGCCGAACGCCTCTGTGCTGGAACGAAGTCGGAGACAAACAGCTAGCGAGGCCGGAAATAGTTTAGTTAACCGCCGATAAGGTTACCCAGATTCGAGAAAGATTGAAAGTGGCTCAAGATATACAGAAGAGTTACGCTGATCGCCGTCGAAAGCCGTTGGAATTTCAAGTTGGGGATTACGTAATGTTAAAGGTTTCGCCGTGGAAAGGAGTCATCAGATTTGGTCGACAAGGTAAACTTAGCCCAAGGTATATTGGACCATTTGCAATCACAGAAAGGATCGGTGAAGTAGCTTACAGATTAGATCTTCCACCAGAATTGAGCAGGATTCATAATGAATTTCACGTGTCAAACTTCCGAAAGTGTCTGGTTACTCAAGATCAGGCAGTCTCCCTACCAGAGATACAAGTCGACGAAAGACTGAATTATGTAGAAGAACCAGAAGCTATAGTTGATCATAAGGTTAAAGTGCTGCGGAATAAGGAGGTCGGACAAGTGAAAGTTCAGTGGAGACATCATAAAGGTCAAGATGCTACGTGGGAATCTGAATCGGAAATAAGAGCCAAATACCCTCACCTTTTTGCCTAACCGAATTTCGGGACGGAATTCTTTTAAGGGGGAGATGATGTAATACCCAGGGTAAGTCCGTTAGATAATTTAACAATAATTTATGATGTTCAGGGTAAGTTTGGGGTAAAATATAAGTTAAGGGTGTTTGGGTCATTAATGAGAAGTTGAAGGTCTAGAAGGTACAAATTGATTTTTTGATATACACCTTAGGCTATCAGGTGTATCTTTATCCAGTTATAGAAAGAGTGTGTATGTGTGCGGGAGTTCTGAAGGCGAAAGAAAGCGAAAGAGGAAACCGTACGAGTAGGGCTTCAATTGATCGGGTTAAGAAGTAATTTGGAGGTAAGTCCTTTACATATTGTGTTTGTAATTATGAATAGAAGATATCTTTCGATTTAGAGTATCTAATTTCACGTCTTGAATGGATTCCAATCGATTTCTGGGTAAATAGAACCGACTGTGTTCTTGAGGACTCCCGATGAAATCCCGGTATAATCAACTCCCGGTGAAATCCCGGTATAATCAACTTCCGGTGGAGTCCCGGTATTATGGACTCCCGGTAGTGTGGAATCCCGGTAGTGTGAATTCCCGGTAGAGTTGACTCCTGGTATATCAGACTTTCGGTAGTGGAGAGTTCCGGTATTATGAACTTCCGGTATAGGAACTCCCGGTACTAAGAGTCCCGGTACTGTATAAGTCCCGGTACCCTGTGTAGTCCCGGTAGTGAGTTAAATACAGTGTGTAATGAAACAGTTGAGGTGTTGGGTTTTGTTCAAAAAACCGATTTCTTTCAAGAAAACATTTGCAACGGAAGCTTTTAAAATGAACAACATTAAAGCAAGTTTAATACCCACCAAGGATCCATTTGCATGAAAACATGAAAGATTTAAAAAAATAAACAAGAAGATTTAGAAAGTACAACCTTTGTAGACTTTGAAGATGGTTAGTTGAAGAAGGCAAGAACTCAAAAAGAGTTCCTCTTTAGTTGTCCACCAACAAGTTCCAACACTATAGTATACTAGTACTTCTTCTTTGAGGATTGATGCAAAACCTTTTCAACTCCAAGAAATCAAAACTCTAAAAGAGTTGTTAAAATCAAAAGCACAAAACACACACACTAGGTGTGTGTGTTTGGCCGAAAAGAGGAGAGAGGAGGGAGAGAGAGAGCAAGTTCAAAGTGTGTCTCATTTTGGAAGACTTTTCTTCTTTTAATCTAAACCACAACTATTGTTGGTCCAATGAAAAGAGAGCCTCACATGCAAAATTACATTTGAAGTCCTTTTAGTTTATAATTGTTAAAATCTTTATTTTAACAATTCAAAACTTGCTATATTTAATCCCTCCTCATATCTACTCGTTATTAAAATCATCATATTTTAATAAACTAGATTTCCTTTTGCATCTTATATTAAAATTATATTTATTAATATAATTAATAATATTCATCAAGAAATAATATTTATCAAGAATCAAATTCTTATAAATATCAATTTAGTGTCTACTTGTTGTTCGGTGTGACCCTATAGGATCATATATTACCGGTAATATTATTTTATAATTATTCTTGAGCACATTTAACCAACAATCTCCCACTTGCTCAAGATTACATTATAGAATAATATAGACAGTGGTGGACGTCTAGCAACATTTCCCTGCCCCCAGTAATGTATGATGTTAAGTGCCATTCAACAACATTCAATTCCCACAAGCTCATATCTTCAATTGATGTATAAGGTGTGGTATCAATATTTCCCTTTGTTTAGACATCATGTTGAACATGAGACATGGATCACAATCATTCTCATTTATTGTTCAACTTTTGGTAAGGCGCCTTAGATGTCTTACTCTTAACATATTAAGAGAAACAAATTCCATCTTGACTACATACGCCTCTTATGCAGTTCATGTCTTGCCCAATAATGGTTTTTATAGCTGCCCCTTTTCAAGAACAACGGTTAACCATATTAAAACATAACACTCCCTACACTTGAGTCCCAAATATGCATCTTAGGTCGAAGGATACAAAGATACTACCTTCTATTCAATAATCCCTTATGACGACGATCCATGAAGTGATCTTGAAGCGGGTCAAGTCCAGTATTTGTTCCCTTAACAATCACCTATGAACTTGGTTGCAACACCTTGCCACTTTTATTTTTAAAAGTCAACCAATCCAATTTCTATTAGTCTTACTTCATAGTTGTTCCCACAACTATGATTGACTATGGACATTTAGAATAATCAATTTATTCAAGGATTTAAACATGCTAATATAGAACACAACGCGTAATAAAATGATCATATCTAATATATATCTAATTGAATATAATACTTGTTGTTTTTCATTGTTCCAAAATCCAAATACTAAACCAAATCAAATCCATTCACTAGAGTAACGAAGTCCTATAGCTCTAGCGTGATCCTCATGCTTAGCTGACGGAAGGGACTTCGTGAATGGATCTGCCAAGTTCTGATATGTATGAACTTTACGAATACTAATTTCACCGCTTTCAACTTCATCACGTATGTAGTTGAATTTCCGACGAATGTGCCTGGTCCTTTTCTGTGACATGGCATCATTAGCTATGGCTATGGCACCCTCATTATCACAAAGGATTTCTAGGGGATCCTGAATGGTAGGAACTACCCCTAGACCTTCAATAAATTTCTTTATCCAAGCAGCTTCCTGTGCAGCCTGTGATGCTGCGATGTATTCTGACTCTGTAGTGGATTGTGCAACCACACTTTGCTTGGAACTCATCCAAGAAACTGCGCCTCCATTCATTATAAAGACAAAACCAGATTGTGACTTACAATCATCTCTGTCTGTCTGGAAGCTAGCATCAGTATAACATTTTATATTAAGGCTTTCTTCCTGACCTCCATAGATAAGGAACATATCTTTGGTTCTCCGTAAGTACCTTAGAATGTTTTTCACAGCTATCCAATGACCTTCTCCCGGATCTTGTTGGTATCTACTCGTCATGCTCAAAGCATACGATACATCCGGTCTTGTGCATATCATAGCATACATGATAGATCCAATTGCCGAAGCATATGGAGTGCCATTCATTTTCTTTCGCTCAGCTTCTGTGCTAGGACATTGAGACTTGCTCAAAATGGTACCAGATGGCATCGGCAATGACCCTTTCTTAGAGTCCTGCATATTGAATATTTTCAAGATTTTGTCAATGTATGCATTTTGACTTAGTCCTATAAGTCTTCTTGATCTATCCCTGTAGATCTTTATACCAAGAATATAGGCTGCTTCACCTAGATCTTTCATTGAGAAACATTTCTCTAGCCAAGCCTTAACCCCTTTCATAGAAGGAATATCATTTCCAAAGATCAGTATGTCGTCCACATACAACATAAGGAATGTTACAATGCTCCCACTAGCTTTCTTGAAGACACATGGTTCATCTTCATTCTTAATGAAACCAAACTCTTTGATTTTCTCATTGAAACGAAGATTCCAACTTCGAGATGCTTCTTTTAGTCCATAAATGGATCTCTTAAGTTTACACACTTTATTAGGATACTTTGGATCGACAAAACCTTCAGGTTGAACCATATAGACATCTTCACTTAAGTGTCCATTTAGAAAAGCCGTTTTGACGTCCATTTGCCATATCTCATAGTCATAGTGTGCCGCTATGGCAAACAGTATTCTAATAGACTTGATCATGGCTACATGAGAGAAGGTTTCATCATAGTCAATACCATGAGTTTGAGTGAAACCTTTCGCCACAAGTCTTGCTTTATATGTGTGTAAATTTCCATCCATGTCGGTTTTCTTCTTGAAAACCCATTTACTTCCTACAGACTTGTTGTTTGGAGGAAGATCAACCAAGTCCCACACTTGATTAACATACATGGATTGCATCTCAGTTTTCATGGCTTCGAGCCAATGATCAGATTCAGAACCTGTCATGGCACTCTGGTAGTTGGTGGGTTCATCAGTATCCACCAAGAAGCAACATTCATCATAAGATATGGAAAAACCATATCTTTCTGGTTCTTGTCGTACTCTACCAGATTTGCGAAACCTTTGTGTCTTATTTGTTTCCTGATCAACCATTTGTTCAGGTTCAACATTTTGTTGTTGAGTACTAGTGCCAACCTTAGTTGCATCAGCTAATGGTTCTTCCTCAAGTACCATTTGCCTACCTCCGGCTTCTTCCATTAGGAACTTAGTTTCCAGGAATTCAGCCTTTCGAGCAATAAAGACTTTATTCTCGGCGGGATTGTAGAAATAGTATCCTATACAATCTTTAGGATACCCTACAAAAATGCATTTAGTAGACCTGGGATCTAATTTGTTTGAAGCCTCTTGTCTCACATAAGCCTCACATCCCCACACCCTTAAATAGGATAAGGACGGAACTCTTCCATGCCAAATCTCATAAGGTGTCTTATCTACTTTCTTGGTTGGGGCCATATTTAAAATACGGGTAGCTGTAATTAAGGCGTAACTCCAAAATGATAAGGGAAGAGTACTCCTATATATCTTAGAGCGAACCATATCTAGTAAGGTTCGGTTTCTCCTCTCAGACACACCATTGTGTTGTGGTGTTCTAGGTGGAGTAAGTTGTGAGACAATCCCACGTGCTTCTAGATGATTTAGGAATTCATCACTTAGATATTCACCTCCTCTATCGGAACGAAGAGCTTTAATGGTTTTATTGAGTTGATTCTCAACTTCACTTTGAAACAATTTGAACATCTCAAATGCTTCATGTTTATGTTTCATTAAATAAACATAACCATATCGACTGAAGTCGTCAGTGAAGGTGATGAAGAATCTAGCACCATCTCTTGATATTGTTCTGAAAGGACCGCATACATCAGTATGTATGATACCTAACAGGTCTTTAGCTCTTTCACCAGAACTAGAGAAAGGGGCTTTAGTCATCTTTCCACATAGACAAGATTCACATATATCAAATGATTCTTTCTCATTTGCCTTCAAAATACCACTCTTTTGAAGTTGGGATATGCGTTTCTTGTTTATATGGCCAAGACGACAATGCCATAAATAAGAGTCGCTCAAATCATTCTTGAGTCTTTTGGTGCTAGCATGGTATATAGAACTATCTTTTATGGAACCATCTAGTTTTACTTCATATATACTGTAATAACCAGGTATTTTATCTATCTTAAAATATTAAAATGTTATAAGTTTTTATGTTAGTGTTTTATGGAATTAGAAGTTAAGGGGTAAGTTTTAATTTTATATTAAAGGTGTAGGGTTATGTTTTGCCAACTAGGGTAAGCTTGAGGTTTAAATGGTCTTTTTGCCAAACTTATTACCCACAACCGCCTTAGACACTTCATGTACAAGATGAAGTCTCTTTGTTTTTATTATATAGAGAAATATCTCCTTAGTGTGTTGTGTGTGTTACGTGAGAAAGAAAGAGAGAACGAGAGAGAGAGCCGTAGAAAGAAGAAGGAAGAAATTAAGAAGTTGCTGCTGTGATTCTAGGAACAATCTGAAGTAATCAAGGTAAACAATCCATACCTTATTTGTGTTTTAATCCATTAAAGAGTTCTTGAGTTTAATAGATAAGTTCTAAGTGGGTTTTGGTTAGAAATGGATGTTTTGATGAATCTAAGCTTATGTTTAGGTCATGTTATTAGTCTTAAACATTCCTGCAAAGTTCCAGAAACATGCATAGTATAAATCTACAAATTCTGGGTTTTTAAGATGAACAGTGGACTGAGATATTCATCGGAGTCGCAATAGACGACTGCGACATTCAACGAAGTTGCAACAGTTGGTTGCGACCTGGCATTGAAGTCGCAATGGTCGTTTGCGACTTGGCTTGGAATCGCAGTAGTTGGTTGTGATTCGAGTTTGGAATCGCAATAGAGGGTTGCGACTCCAGTGTGGAATCGCAATAGAGTGTTGCGACTCCAGGGTGGAATCGCAATAGAGGGTTGCGACTCCAGGGTGGAATCGCAATGGAGGGTTGCGACTTCAAGATGAAATCGCAATAGGAGATTGCGATTTGGGTACTGTTCATTGCGATTTGAGTTTAGAACTTCGTAAGTTTAAGTGTTAAAAGAGATATTTGGTATTTTATCTGATTTCAGATTTTGTGAAGGATCGACATACGTGAATTATCTTGGAAGAGTTTTGTGATAAACACACGAGGTGAGTTTTACTTAAAAGTATTTTTACTGGAAAATATTATGTGAATAATAATTAATTGATGATTTGTATGAATATGTCATACGGGTGTGATTATAATATGTTAAGATATTTTAATTACGTGAAGTATTATATGGGAATATAATACGTGGCCGGGCTTTGGACCGGTGTGTTAATTGGCTCGCAACCAATATTATGGCCATTGTGGAGGAATAAGGCGGATGAAAGGTATGTGAGGTACGAGTTTGAATTGGTATTTATATACGTGTAATACTTGAATTTACATAAATGATTTTGGATACAAAGGATTTACTTGAAAGGTCTTGCAATGATCGTGGGAAAGGACCGGAAGTAACTCACTAGACCCGTTTGGTCTAACCCTCATTTTGTTTTCAAAAATATGTTTTCCAGGTTGAGGATCGGTGAAAGAAAGGGATAAGAATAGGAAGCTTTTGATGAACGTTGATTAGGAGACTTTTATGTATTTTTGTAGTTTCGAGACCGAAGAGACCGTTTGTGATGTATTGTGTATTTTCTTTTATGAATGTAATTATGTTATGAAATATATGTTATTGTTGTATGTTTGGGGAAACCGGGTTGTTACAAATGGTATCAGAGCCCTAGTTTAAGAGATTTAGGTATTAGTATCTGTACCTAGACTTAAACTGCATGTGAAGTAGGATGTCCCTATTATTTTAGAACCTGGGGATGTTAAGTATAAAAAGGTAGAAGGAACATCATGTAAGGTAATTTCAAATTACACCAGGCCAGTGTAATTATGATCTTACAGGTGCATGTATGAACTGGAATACCTTGTTATATGGGGTATGTGCTTATATGTATATTAACTTTGTTTGAATCCACAGAATGGCGAGTGGCACTAGACAAAGGAACCAGAGAGGAGGAAGGAATTCCGGTGGAGAGAATCCGCCAATAGGAAGAGGGGGAAGAGGAAGAGATCGAGGTAGAGGCAGAACCGGCAGGGGAACTGGGGGTCGAACTGGAGGTAGAACACAACCGCAGGGTACAGAGTTTGTTACGCAGGATGATCTGATGGCTGAAATGAGAAGATTGCAGGATAATATCCAAGCTATGTTCGAACATAATCGTCATAATGAAACTGAAAGACTAAATCCAGGACATGAAATGGAGATACCACTTACCTCTACTAACTTACCAGTGATAAAAAGGTGCGACTATAAAATGTTCCTTAGTTGCAAGCCCCCTACATATTCCGGAGATCGGGACCCGATCAAAGCAATGAGATGGCTAAAAGAAATAGAAGCCATCTTCAAGACTTGTAAATGTGCTGAAGAAGACAAAGTACTTTATGGAGATGCGATGTTGAAAGGTGATGCTCTGTATTGGTGGGAGGCTCATATAGAATCAAGAGGAACAGATGTTTATACTACTTTTGCATGGGAGGAATTTGTGTTAGCTTTCACAACACATTTATGTCCTCAAGCAGCTATTAGACAACTGGAAGAGGAATTCATGAATCTACATCAGAGAAGTTTATCGGATAGAGATTACACCGCCCTCTTTCTCGAGAAGTCTCGCTTTGCGAAGTACTATGTTGCCACGGAGGCGCTGAAGATGGAAAGGTTTATTTTTGGGTTAAATTCTGAAATCAGAAAGTTAGTGATTGCAACAGGACCTGATACCTTCTCAGCCGCAGTAAATGCCACGGAGAATGTGGAACAGGATATTAAGAGAGATACCAGTGATAAGAGTGCTGGGAAAAGAAAATCGGAAGAAATGACGCATGATTCAACGGAATACGAAATTCAAAGATTCGATAGTCGCATACCTTTTAGAGAAAATGAAAAACTATGTCTAAAGTGCAACCGCGTACATCAAGGAAATTGTTATGTTGATCCTAGAAGCTGTTACAAGTGTGGAAGGACGGGACATATTGCTAAGAATTGTCGCGCAAATCGATTCTGTTTTGTTTGCAATTCCCTTGATCATATTCAGTCAGAATGTCCACAGTGGAAAGCACGTCAGGGTAGTACAACAACGAGATTAACAGAAGTTGAATCAGGAAAGGTACAAGGGTCTGAAGCACCGAGAGTTCAAGGCCGCGTTTTTCAGATGACGGAACAAGAGGTGGAAGAAAGTCCTGATGAGGTTACAGGTATATTTCTATAAACTCTATACGTGCTAAAGTGTTATATGACTTCGGTACGAAGTGGTTCTTGGTATTTTTGTACTTTTGTTACTTATTCGTGTTAGAGGTATAGATAGAGACAGAGTGTCTATTCAGTTAGTTCTATAGTTTTGATGAATTTCTAAGTAGTAATCATAAGTATTCTTACCTTTTAGCTTGATCGAATTCCGGGACAGAATTCTTTTAAGGGGAAGATGTTGTAATAACCAGGTATTTTATCTATCTTAAAATATTAAAATGTTATAAGTTTTTATGTTAGTGTTTTATGGAATTAGAAGTTAAGGGGTAAGTTTTAATTTTATATTAAAGGTGTAGGGTTATTTTTTGCCAACTAGGGTAAGCTTGAGGTTTAAATGGTCTTTTTGCCAAACTTATTACCCACAACCGCCTTAGACACTTCATGTACAAGATGAAGTCTCTTTGTTTTTATTATATAGAGAAATATCTCCTTAGTGTGTTGTGTGTGTTACGTGAGAAAGAAAGAGAGAACGAGAGAGAGAGCCGTAGAAAGAAGAAGGAAGAAATTAAGAAGTTGCTGCTGTGATTCTAGGAACACTCTGAAGTAATCATGGTAAACAATCCATACCTTATTTGTGTTTTAATCCATTAAAGAGTTCTTGAGTTTAATAGATAAGTTCTAAGTGGGTTGTGGTTAGAAATGGATGTTTTGATGAATCTAAGCTTATGTTTAGGTCATGTTATTAGTCTTAAACATTCCTGCAAAGTTCCAGAAACATGCATAGTATAAATCTACAAATTCTGGGTTTTTAAGATGAACAGTGGACTGAGATATTCATCGGAGTCGCAATAGACGACTGCGACATTCAACGAAGTCGCAACAGTTGGTTGCGACTTGGCATTGAAGTCGCAATGGTCGTTTGCGACTTGGCTTGGAATCGCAGTAGTTGGTTGCGATTCGAGTTTGGAATCGCAATAGAGGGTTGCGACTCCAGGGTGGAATCGCAATAGAGGGTTGCGACTCCAGGGTGGAATCGCAATAGAGGATTGCGACTCCAGGGTGGAATCGCAATGGAGGGTTGCGACTTCAAGATGAAATCGCAATAGGAGATTGCGATTTGGGTACTGTTCATTGCGATTTGAGTTTAGAATTTCGTAAGTTTAAGTGTTAAAAGAGATATTTGGTATTTTATCTGATTTCAGATTTTGTGAAGGATCGACATACGTGAATTATCTTGGAAGAGTTTTGTGATAAACACACGAGGTGAGTTTTACTTAAAAGTATTTTTACTGGAAAATATTATGTGAATAATAATTAATTGATGATTTGTATGAATATGTCATACGGGTGTGATTATAATATGTTAAGATATTTTAATTACGTGAAGTATTATATGGGAATATAATACGTGGCCGGGCTTTGGACCGGTGTGTTAATTGGCTCGCAACCAATATTATGGCCATTGTGGAGGAATAAGGCGGATGAAAGGTATGTGAGGTACGAGTTTGAATTGGTATTTATATACGTGTAATACTTGAATTTACATAAATGATTTTGGATACAAAGGATTTACTTGAAAGGTCTTGCAATGATCGTGGGAAAGGACCGGAACTAACTCACTAGACCCGTTTGGTCTAACCCTCATTTTGTTTTCAAAAATATGTTTTCCAGGTTGAGGATCGGTGAAAGAAAGGGATAAGAATAGGAAGCTTTTGATGAACGTTGATTAGGAGACTTTTATGTATTTTTGTAGTTTCGAGACCGAAGAGACCGTTTGTGATGTATTGTGTATTTTCTTTTATGAATGTAATTATGTTATGAAATATATGTTATTGTTGTATGTTTGGGGAAACCGGGTTGTTACATATACCATTTAGAGGTCTAGCCTCGAAATAGAACATATCATTTTTGTAAGCATGAATAACATCGTCATTAAAACGATAAGTAAAACCAGATTGTTTTAAACGAGCAACTGAAATAATATTCCTGGTCAAGCCAGGGACATAACACACATTGTTTAGTGTCAAATACAGGCCATTAGGTAAACGTAAATCGTAATCTCCTAAAGCTTGAGCTTCAACTCTTGCTCCATTTCCAACGTGGAGTACGATTTCACCTGTCTTCAGTTGCTTACTTCTTCTGAACCCCTGTAACATATTACATATGTGAGTTCCACACCCAGTATCAAATACCCAAGTGTTAGGTGAAAAAGTAAATAGATCTATTTCTATCACATAGATACCTGAAGTGCCTTCGCCGGCCTTCTTCTTCTTCAACTCCGCAAGGTACGTAGGACAGTTCCTTTTCCAGTGACCAACCACACCACATTCAAAACATGCGTCTTCTTTGGCCACCTTCTCCTTCTTTTTAGTTGGTGGAGTTCGGGTAACTTTCTTGCCCTTGCCTTTCACAAACTTAGCCTTGGAGTTAGTAGTTTTGGGTTTCTTGGTTTTGCCTTCCCGAATCATGAGCACATGAGGGGTTTTCTTTGGGAGATTCTTATCAGCAGTTTTGAGCATCTGATGCAGCTCTGAGATGGGTTTCTCCCAACCATTCATGTTGTAGTTCATGATGAAGGGGTCATAGGATTTGGGTAAAGAATTCAGAATAATATCCGTAGCCAAATCTGTTGGATATTTAGAGCCAAGACGCTCCAAATGATCCAAGTGACCTTTCATCATGAGTACGTGATTGCTCACATTTCCTCCATCCTCCATCTTGCATGCATGTAACGATCGAACTGTTTCGTATCGTTCAGTGCGGGCTTGTTGCTGGAACATATCTTTTAGCTGATTGATCATGTCAAATGCCGTGTGATTCTCGAAAATCTCTTGGAGTTCGGGAATCATTGTGGCTAGCATGAGGCTCGATACTTATATCGAATCATCCACATGTTTTGACCATTCAGCGTGAGGAGCCCTAGGAGTAACGGGAGGCTCATCGGGAATAGGGGTATCCAACACATACAACTTCTTTTCCGGCCTAAGAACAATTCTTAAATTTCGGCGCCAGATTAGGAAGTTGGTGTGGTTAAGTTTTTCCTTTTCTAGGAGAGATCGAAGGTAATTGGTATGGTGGTTCGCATTAGTTGCCATCTACAAAATTTTAACAAAATTCTATTTAGTATTTTCGATTCTTTAAACTTTATTTATTAATACCCTTTATGTATTAAAACATTAATAATATAAAGTCTAGGACCCAATGTTGCAAAACAAATAAATGGTTAGGTGACCTTTATCCCATCTATTTAATTCAACATGGTAGGTCACGTTCGCCAATTACATCCAAATGTAATTCCTAGTAACATGGGATCCTTAACAACGTTTATTTTGGCATGTTTGATCCCATCTATGCCTCGGGTTTCTAGTGCTTAGGTGACCTTTATCACAAAAGATCCCCGATCAAGTCATCCAATTTGAACAACTTGTGGAATCGACGCATAACTAGTGGTTAGGTGACCTTTATCCCACTAGAAAACGCGAAACCACCTCGGTCATCAAAAGATGATCCAAGTAGTTAGGTGACCTTTATCCCACAAGGATCATACAAGTGATGTGCGAGTGTTTTCTAAAAGGACGGCATAGACTTGCGTTTATAAAAGGGATTTTAGATGTTTTATGATTCTAGTTCTATAAACATATTGTATCATGTATATTGCATGCATTCAATATCACATGGTACTTATAATTTAAAGAAAATATTTTTCTTTAATTGGTTCTCTAAAATAAAATCTCTATTTTATTAACTATCTTGTTGCGGTCAAAACATTAATATCCTATATTAAGGTTTTAGTTTGAGCGCATTAGAACCAATTTTAGTTCCTTTAATAAACAACCTTTTATTATATGAATTGGAGTTTGGATGAGTTTTAAAACAACTTAAACTCATTTTTTTTAGTATTTCAAAATTTTAAGAGTTTTATAAAATACTCCTTTTTATTTAAAAATCATTTTTATCATTTTACTTTAAAATGTTATTTTGAAAAAACCAAAACTCCAAAAAAATACTTTATGTTCAAAATATTATCTAGCATGCAAGAACCTATTTCAACCATACATGATAATATCAACATAATAAAAAAAACAAAAATATGTAAAGGGTGTATAAATCAAGCCAAAAAACTAGTGACTATTCTTGTGAACCAAACAAGAATGTCAAGTCCATTCCTAAGGGACCAAAAAGAACTTTCCAAAAAAAAACTTCTATCTCCCACTTGCCATAGCAACCACTTGCTTGCATGATCTTCTTGGTAACTCCATGGTGAATGTCTTACTCTTCATAGACTCCATTCTTCAACTTGTTACATTTTTATATAAAATAAACTAATCTATTTAATACAAAAATAACAAAAGAAATGCCTATTTACTATTACAAAATATTATGAATAAAATTAACCAAAAATAAACAACACAAACATCACAAAAGGTCTTTGGCTTGTTTATACCCAACAATTACATATAATAAAAATAAACAAACACTTTGTTTTTCTAAGGCAACTTTTATGACCAAAAATGCATGTAAAACTTTGGTCACATAAATAACAATTATAGACTAAAAATTGCCAAAGATGCCATGTATGAACTTCTTCATACAAAATGAAAAATCATCCATGGCTTCCAAAAACAAGCATTTTTCATATAAACAAAAATCTAAACATGCATGCAAAAGAGGCTCTGATACCACTTGTTGGGTTTTGTTCAAAAAACCGATTTCTTTCAAGAAAACATTTGCAACGGAAGCTTTTAAAATGAACAACATTAAAGCAAGTTTAATACCCACCAAGGATCCATTTGCATGAAAACATGAAAGATTTAAAAAAATAAACAAGAAGATTTAGAAAGTACAACCTTTGTAGACTTTGAAGATGGTTAGTTGAAGAAGGCAAGAACTCAAAAAGAGTTCCTCTTTAGTTGTCCACCAACAAGTTCCAACACTATAGTATGCTAGTACTTCTTCTTTGAGGATTGATGCAAAACCTTTTCAACTCCAAGAAATCAAAACTCTAAAAGAGTTGTTAAAATCAAAAGCACAAAACACACACACTAGGTGTGTGTGTTCGGCCGAAAAGAGGAGAGAGGAGGGACAGAGAGAGCAAGTTCAAAGTGTGTCTCATTTTGGAAGACTTTTCTTCTTTTAATCTAAACCACAACTATTGTTGGTCCAATGAAAAGAGAGCCTCACATGCAAAATTACATTTGAAGTCCTTTTAGTTTATAATTGTTAAAATCTTTATTTTAACAATTCAAAACTTGCTATATTTAATCCCTCCTCATATCTACTAGTTATTAAAATCATCATATTTTAATAAACTAGATTTCCTTTTGCATCTTAAATTAAAATTATATTTATTAATATAATTAATAATATTCATCAAGAAATAATATTTATCAAGAATCAAATTCTTATAAATATCAATTTAGTGTCTACTTGTTGTTCGGTGTGACCCTATAGGATCATATATTACCGGTAATATTATTTTATAATTATTCTTGAGCACATTTAACCAACATGAGGATGGGAAATCGTTAGGCTTTACGTATTTGGTTAGTAAAGCAATTTGTGTATCTTAACTTGTTTCAGATTCCGTGGAATCGTGGTAAGGGATAGGATCGTTTTGAAAGAAGCTTACGAACGTGTGAAATAACCAAAACAGGTGAGTTTTGCTTTGAAAACACTTTTTAACTGGAATACATACATGTGTGGAGTTGGGAGTGAAACTGTTGATAATTATGTGCTCGTAGGTGAATTATAATATAGGGAGGTATTATATTTACAGGTGTATTATAAATGTGTTATAATACGTTGGCCGGGTTTAAGACCGATGTGATTGGCTATAGAACCTGTATAGCGTTGTTTGGCTGTAGATGTTGTGCAGCGTTGTATATTATTAGTTGGCTTGCTACCACTAATATGGCCAGAAGGAATGAAAAGGGGAAGCATAATATATGTGAGTTTATTTGGATGTATACAATTGTGTTGCGTGATTTATATGATTAAAGTTTATATAAATGGTTTTTAAACTAACAGGGGTTTCTCACTTAGACCATCAGGTCTAACCCTCATTTTGTTTTAAAAATATGTATTCCAGGTGGTGGATCAAGTAAGGGCAAGTAAGTAGAGTAACCGGTGGATGGCTAGAGAGAAGGACTTTAAGATGAAGCTTTTGACTTGTTTAGCAGTTGTATTGCAACGTTAAATGTTATGCATGTAAATAGTACAGTATTTGGGTTACATATGGTTTTCTTTCAATTGTAAGAGACTACTGGACCGTACATGTGTAATAACCAGGTATTTTATTTAAATTAAAATATGAGAATTTTATAAGTTTATATGGGTATTTTAAAGAGTAAGAAGTTAAGGGGTAAGTTTTAAAGTTTAATAGAAGTTAGGGGTATATTTTGTTAAGAGGAACAAGTTTAAGGTGTACATGGTATTTGGGTGACACCTCCTGCTAGCTACAACCGACTTTCACTCTATTAGGATGAGGTGTCTCCTTCTTAACACTATTAGCAAAAGTGTTTGAGTGTGAGTGTGTGTGCGGTGTTGAAAGAAAAAGAAAGAAATCAAAAGAACTCAAAGGGAAGAAGGAATTCAAAGGTTCTACAGAGATTTAAGTACTTAAACTGAAGTAATCAAGGTAAACAATCCATACCTTTTGTGTTTTAATTCCTCATGGTGTTCTTGAATTTACTAGTTTAAGTTCTTGGTGGGTTTTATAAAAAAATGGAGGTTTTGGGAAGTCTAAGCTTATGGTTAGGTTGTGATATTAGTTTTAAACATATCTGCAAAGTTACATAAACATGTATAGGATAAAACTGCAAAATCTGGGTTTTTAGGATGAAACAGTAGACTGAGACATTCATCGAAGTCGCAGTAGACTAATATTCATCGAAGTCGCAGTAGGCTAATATTCATCGAAGTCGCAATGGACGACTGTGACGTTCATCGGAGTCGCAATGGTTGGTTGCGACTTGGGTATGAAGTCGCAATGGTCGTTTGCGACTTGGCTTGGAATCGCAGTAGTTGATTGCGATTCGGGTTTGGGATCGCAATAGTAGGTTGCGACTCCAGGGTGGAATCGCAGTGGTGGATTGCGACTTAGGATGAAGTCGCAATAGTGGGTTGCGATTTCGGGGGTGAAGTCGCAGTAAGAGGTTGCGACTTTGTACTGTTCATTGCGATTTCATGTCTTTTCGGGTTGCGACTTGGGTTGAGGATTTCGTGAGTTTAGTGTTAAGAGAAATATTTGGTATTTTGTGATTTCAGATTCGGTGAAGGGGCGACTTACGTGAATTACCTTGAAAGAGTTTTTGTAATAACGCACGAGGTGAGTTTTTCTTTAAAATGTTTTCAAATGGAATACATATATGTGATTAAATGTAATATTGTGCATATAGTGTTTATATGAGTATTACATTGTATGGGTACTAGTTGGCCGGGCTTAGGACCAGTGAAAGTTGGCTGTACAAAGGGACAGTGGTGTTGGCTGTATTTAGTACAGCGGTGTAAATTAATTAATTGGCTTGCTACCAATTAATATGGCCAAGGAAAAGAAAAGAGATAGAGATGGAAAGATACATGATGCATGAGTCATATCTGGTATTCTTACGTGAATTATGTGCAAATGTTTTCTTTTACTAACGGGGATTTTTCTCACTAGACCTCAAGGTCTAACCCTCATTTTTTGTTTTAAAATATGTATTCCAGGTCATGGAGCAAACAAGAGACAATGATAGGATTTATCATGTTAGCTTTTGTGGATGTTGAATGATTATGAAGATTCCAGTTATAATTAGTAGTTGTTATGTATTTTACTTTATTCGAAAAAGTTTGTACTGAAAGACTTAATTGTAGAATTTAAGGGACCATATTTGGATTATGATATGTTATTTTGTGGTGAATTATATGGAACTTGTATGTTGGGATTAAGGGATGTTACAACATGTAATGTGAAGTTCGTTTGTTATATCTATTTATGTTATATTGTGTGATATGTTGTGTACTTGGGATATGGGGTCGTTACATGTGGCCTTTAAACCATACTGAATCATGCCACAGGACCACAAGATGGTTACCATCCAAAGACACGTATGCATCCCGTACCGAGAAATCAATCAAATCACCATTCATCGACACCCATCGCATCTCATCCTTCACATTATTATCCAAAAGAGGAAAGGGGCCCGAAGATAACTCATCAAACCGTTGAACCCAATCATGCTGCCATAAACCATGAAGAGCAGCAGCTAAGTCTCGTACCGAACAAGAAGGAGACAATTCATTCGCAGCTAAGTCTCGTACCATCACCCATTTATACTTGGAAAAATCGTCTCAGATAAGGCCGCAAATCCATGATTTTCCCAAGAACCCATGACCATTTTGAGGTTCGGTGCGCTGTCCAAAACCGCATGGACCGCAAAGAGTGCAAGTAAACCCAACGGACCCGTAATGAATGGCGTTTTCGCAAGAGATCCCACACATTTTTTGCAAGTAACGCACGGTTCCACCTGGCAAGCCTCTTAATCCCAAGCCCTCCACGCACATGCGTACGGCAAACATCGTCCCATGCAACACGACATTTGCCCTTTGACGTTTCACCTTGAGCCCATAAGAAATCACGACATAAGGCTTCAAGCTCATGAATTATTCCAGACGGAATAAGGAAGATCGCCATCCAATAGAGTTGGAGCGAGTGTAAAACCGATCTATAAAGCTGGACTCTCCCACCAAAGGAGAGAAATTTAGTCTTCCAATTTTGAATTCTACGTCTCACCTTGTCAACCAAAACGCCAAAATCCGCAACTCTTAACTTTTTCGGAGACAACGGCACCCTAAGGTATCTAATCGGGAAGGTTCCCATCTTAAATGGGAAGCAGGTAAGGATCGCTTCCTTTTCATTCTCCGGAACGTTACCAAAAAATACCTCACTTTTTGCCAGACTCGGAGAAAGACCCGACCGCAATCTGAAAATGTGAAGCGCCTTCTTTAGAACTTCAACTGAGGCCACATCACCTTTCGTGAATACAATAAAGTCATCTGCAAAGCATGGGTGCGTAAGTGCGAGCTCCTCACACCCTTTATGAAAACCAAACGAAGCTTCATTTATAGAATCTTTAAAAATCACCGCGAAGCCTTCCATGACGATAGTGAAAAGATATGGCGATCGGGGGTCGCCTTGGCGAATGCCACGGCTCCCATGAAAGAAACCGTAAGTATCCCCATTCACAGAGATCGAAAAGGAAGGTGTAGAAACCAGCTCCTTTATCCACTTTAGCATAACCGGATGGAACCCAAACCCCGACAACATATTAAGAAGATACGTCCAATTCACGGTGTCATATGCTTTTTGCACATCAATTTTGAACGCACACCGTGGAGGGCCCAAATGCTTTTGATAACCGGCTACTAATTCATGAGCTAACAAGATGTTGTCCGAAATACATCTCCCCGGAATAAAGGCAGATTGAGTCGGTCCCACCAATCCATCCAAGTACCCCTTCATTTGCTCAACAATGACCCTACTAATACATTTGTAAATAGTTGAACAACAAGAGATGGGGCGATAATCTGATACCTTTGTGGCATTCTCCCGTTTTGGGATCAAGCAAAGGAGAGTGTGGTTGAGGTCTTTCGATAAATGACCACGGTAGAAGAAATTGTGGATTGCGACCGACACATCCACCCCAACCACGCCCCAAGCCGCTTTAAAGAACCGAGAGGTAAAGCCGTCAGATCCCGAGGCTTTGTCATTACCAATATGAAACATGGCATTTTTAATTTCTATGTCGGATATTGGACAAATCATACGGAGCGCGTCGGATAATGAAAGTTTTTGCGAAAACCATTCCGAAGGCATTGTCGGATCCACAAGAACGTCCGAGGTGCCCAACACCGACGCAAATGGTCCACAAAAGCCACGGGGACATCATCACCATGAGAGAACACCCCATTAATATCACTGATCGAAAGGATATGGTGCGCGTTCCTCTTCTCACGAACAACATGGTGAAAGTACTTGGAGTTCGAGTCCCCCTCCTGCAACCAATGAACCTTGGCCCTTTGCCGAGCCGCACCTTCCTCATCCCAACAAGCTTGTTGGTAGGTGAGGCAGAGGTGAGTTAAATCATCTTGAAGTTCAGCATTAAGTGGATCCTGGTCACAAGCTATTTGAACTGAATAAAGTTCAACTTTCAGCGTCCCCACTCTGCTAGAAATATTACCATACGAAGCCCGTAAACACCTCAGAGGGGCTTTGAGAGCCTTTAGCCTGGAAGTAAGCCGATGCATGAAAGTACCCTCAACCGGAGTATTCCACCCTTCCTTTACCACCTGTAAGAACAAAGGATTGTCCACCAAAAAATTATCGAATTTAAATCCCCATACCTTACGCTGACTCCCACTTTTAAACGCAAGAACCGCCGGTGAGTGATCAGAAATGCCCCGTGGAAGAAATCTCACCAAGGCGTCCTGAAAGGAGTTAGTGAACTTCGTATTGGCCATAACTCGGTCAAGCTTACATAAGATACCACTCTCCGTACTCGGATTTTGACACCAAGAGTACTGTATTCCCGTGTATTTAACATCAAAAATCTCCACATCCTCTTCACATTCAAAGAAATCAAGCATATCCGTATTTCTTCTGGAAACACCACCATAACCATCATGTGGAAACAACATTACATTAAAATCACCCATAAGAACCCATGGCCTCGGACCCATGATCGCTCGGAATTTTCTAAGCCCCGACAACATTTCTTTACGGCTTTGGCCACTATTTGCTCCATAAACAATAGTCAAGAGGATCGGTTCATTTAACCCTCTAACCCGAGCTTCACAATGCATAAACTGAGAATGGCTTTCAATTACTATAATATCCAAGGCTCGGATATCCCAAGCCAAAATGATACGAACACCGCTAATCGAATGACGGTGATTGGACACCCAAGACCATCTCCCAAACGTACGCGAGCACACACCAGCTAATGAATCTTTAGAAACGTGAGTCTCCACAAGCGCACATAAATTTAAACCATGGCAATGAATAAGCTCCTTTACTTCCCGTTGCTTAGTCGGGGCATTAAGCCCACGGATATTCCACATTGAAAATTTTAACATGACGTACCTTGGTGGGTGGAACAAGCGTCTTGCATTACCTCTTTTTGAGTCGATCTATTGGGAGCAGCAACAGCATCAACATCGCTGCCATCCCCACCCTCCTTCTGTACATTATCCCCCAACACATTGTAGCGATTTGAAGTCTTGAGGATACCCTGCAGAGGTTTTACCGGAGGGTGAAACGTTTTGAGAACCGAAGATACCAACGAGGCATCCCACACCCCCTCCTTGCATCCAATCTCTCGCTCTCCTCCACAATGTTCTTCTCTGGAAGTTTTCGATTTCTTCTCCACTTCCTTATCCGCCGTACATCCCATTACCTTTTGTACCACCGGGACCTCATCTATAGAACCAGAATCAACCGCTGCATGCATGGACATATGCATGTCAGGTTGCATGGGAAGCCCCATGCTGGACGATGTTTCTGAAACTGAGGGTTCAACAACAGGCGAAGGCATAACATGCACGGGGCTTGATCTCTCTTTTGTACTCTGCACATTATTGGTGTTGGCATTAGGAGCATGGCCATTTTTAGGTTTCCATTGTTTTTTAACCACCTTCGTGAATCCATCCACATCAACCACCGGACGTTTGGTTACCACCATTCGGGACGCAGCAGCTCTAGCACAAGTATTGGCACAAGTATTGGTCTTATGCCCAAACACGAGACAATGAGAGCATTGCACCGGTTCCCATAAGTATTCCACGCTGATCTTTACGCTAGTATCCTCTCCCCCATTTAAACTCGGGATTTCCTGTAATAACCGGGTAATTATCTTAACTTTTATATGATAGTTTTGATAAGAAATTTGAATTTAAGGTGAGTTATGTTATTTGAGGAGGTTTAGAGTAGATTTGGTAGTTTAGAAGTTTAGATGGTCAAGTGTTAGAAGTTGAGGGTTGAATTGGTACTTATGACCAAATTTGGCTACAAACCGACTCATTTGTGTATTAGGATAAGAATTCAGTTTTTAGCAAAATCAATTTGAGTGTGTGAGTTTGAGAGTTTAGAAACAAATCAGAGATATAGAGAGGTAGAGAAGGAATTTGAGAGAAAGAAGGGAGGAAGAAGAAGAAGATTGCTGCAGGTATGTTTCTTTATCTTCTTCATTTTGGTTTAGGGATCTTTGAAATTCTTGAAAGAGTTGTGTCTTATCGAAATCAAAAGAAAGGTAAATGATTTTGGGATGGATTGTTATGAGTCTTGTTCATCCAGTAAAGATTTCTATTGAATTTCTTGTTAAAATTCATATTCTTCCATGGATGGAGTTTTAAAGCTTTTGGGTTTAAAAGTGACAAATCAATGGATGACATTGAGTGGATTTTGATGTTTAAAAATGTTGGTATTGGTTTTAAAAGGTTCATAGTACTTAAAATGTTGATTTGGGAGGTTTAGAACTGATTTGGGAAGAAATTGAATTGAGAAAACCTTGGATTTTGAAGAAGAGGATCGTGCAGGTTTGAGGAACAGAAACCCGTGCCGATGGGTGGCGCCGATGGATCGGCGCCGAGCCACTGGCGCCGGGCTCTGTTGGTTTTTCATGTTTTCTGTTTTGTTGGTCATTTGAGTCTAGGGTTGTAGCAGATGTTTGGGGTTTGTTTTGGGGTATTGATAAAGATGTTTTGGAAGTATGGTTAAGTAGTTTAAAACTATTTTTGGTGACGTTCAATTCAGGTGTTCGGTTTGGATATTTGTGAGTTTTGGAGCATACGTTGAGGTGCTATCGCTAAGGTGAGTTTTTATTGTAAAAGAAATGATTTTTAACTGGGAAGCAGTTGAATTTGGATTAAGTGAATGTTCTATCGATATGTGATGAAATGTGATGGTGTGTTTATATTGGTAAAAATATGTGTATGGAAATTGTAGTGTGATTTATAAATAAATTCGTTATATAATGAGATATAAGGTTTATTTATAAAAGTTTTGATTACACTACACGAGAGCACGCCGAACTATGCCGGTGGAGTTTTGCTGTAGTTGTCGTACAGCGGTGCTGTAAATGTCGTACAGCGTGGGTGCTGTAAATGTCGTACAGTGTGGGGTTGGCTCGCTACCAATCAGAAATGGCCAAGGGAATTGAAAATGAGAAAGGGGGTACGGTGCACGAGTCCTAATTGGTATTTATATACGTGTGCAGAAAGATTATTTATTAAACTATTTTTATAAATGGTTTTATAAAGAGAGTTTAAACTGACAGGGATTCCCTCACTAGACTGTTTAGTCTAACCCTCATTTTTTGTTTTAAAATATGTTTTCCAGGACAGAGTTCGTTTGTTAGCAAAAGAAAGGATCAAGTGTAGGATGATGTAATTTAGAAGTTTATTATGTATTTGTTATCTCAAGACTGTTTGGGACCGAATGTGGTTTATTATGTAATCTTTTTATGTATAAATCTATATTATGCAATGTATGTTATTTGAGTATGTTTGGGAAATCGGGATGTTACAGATGGTATCAGAGCCCTAGTTTAAGGGATTTAGGTATTTGGATTTATACCTAGACTTAAACTGCATGTGAAGTAGGATGTCCCCATTATTTTAGAACCTTGGGATGTTAAGTATAAAAAGGAAGAAGGAACATCATGTAAGGTAATTTCAAATTACATTTGGCTAGTGTAATTGTGAACTTACAAGTACATGTTTGAACCGGAATACCTTGTTATATGGGGTATGTGCTAATGTGTATATTAACCATTGTTTGAATCAACAGAGTGGCAAATCGGACTTGACGTATGGATGAAGACGAAGACAGGTATATTTCTATAAACTCTACACGTGCTAAAGTGCTGTATGACTTCGGTGCAAATCGATCATTTGTGTCTCCATTCTTTTGTTGCTTATCTGTAATTTGATAAATATGTTAGAGATAAAGAGGGTGTGCTTAATTACTGTTGTTCCGATTTTGCTAATGTGTGGGGTGTGAGGGCTTGAGTGTAAAGAATAATAGTAGTGTGTGGAACGTGATGAATATGGGTGGAGAGTAATGGTAGTGTGTGTAGTCTTGACCTTGTCATGAAGGCGACGATTTAGTGTATTGTGTAGATTATACTTAGTGTAATTATTGACGCTATCTAGAAGGGTGATTGAATTAAAGTTTCCGTTTGTTAGAAAATTTTATATTGGGAGTATATGATTTATTTTTGAGAAAGGCTTAGTAAGAGTGTAGGTTTGGAAGCATTTGGTGTGAAAAGAGGTTGGTTCTAATTTAGCAATAGTGTAACAATTATTTTGGATGATATTGAAATTAGTATGTTTATTCATTATGATATTACTTGGGATAAATTTAAGTGAGAAATCAAGGATAATCGAAACTAGAAAGGGAAGAGTGTTATTGGGAATGATTAGTAAGGAAAAGCTATTAGTAATCAAAGGTGATAACCCGTTATCATATGTGTTTGGATTTGAAAGATTTATCAAGGAGGTAATAAAATTGATTGTATGAGAACGAAAGTGGTTGGTAGTTTAATTTGGAATGAATGATCTAACACTTGCAATTGTTAGCAATTTTCAAATTGAAGGTGCATGTTAGAATTTTGGAAAAGATATTGCGAAAGTGTAGAATGTGGCGTTGTGTATAATTCAGTATTTCAGACGCTAGGTTATGCCTCCAAAGGTTAAAGTTTATGTTATGAATAAAATTTCAAATGTGTTAGATGATTTGTAATATATATAAATATATATATATATATATATATATATATATATACTTTTGTGCTGAAAGAGGCACGGTGAAATATTGTATGTTGAAAGAGGTACGATGATATATTGTGTGCTAATCGAGACACGAGGTTAAATAAAGATGTACTGATTTTGTTAATAAGATATTTTTATGGTTGTTATATTTTTGGGGATGGGTGTATAGTGTGGATCCAATTTGTTTATTATCGTTTAGAAAGAATATGTTATCAATATTTGAAAAATGAAAAAGTGTGTGGTTGTTTCGAGCAATGAGTGTGATTTCGGATTAACTCGGTTAAGTTCCTGATATGAGGTGTGGTGAAATTATTGGTTAAGGATAGTAATTGTTGGAATTGGGTGTGTGCGATTGGTTTGGAGGTGAAAGAAAGCTAGCTCATAGGATCGGTCTAGAGTAAGCACCTCCTAGTGAGCTATCCTTGGGGAAACGTGTTTTATATTGAGAAGAGAGTGGAAGAAAATAGTCGAATGTAATGATCGGGGTGAAAGACCATTGGATAGGACGTGGTAGTAGTACGAGAGTGATGTTGTGGAAAGTGTGGAAATCAATTGTAATCTAAGGTTCGTGGTCGGTGTAATTAATGCAAGAAAGTGTTGTCTGTCTTAGATGTATGTTGGATTAGAGAAGTGACGATAGAGTTGTGTATAGTCTATGGAGAAAAGTTTAACTACGGGTTAAGGTGATACTCCAAGTTAATTATGCGATCTGTTGGAGAGTAGAGTGTCGTTACTTTTGGGGTGTTAGATTGTTGAGACATGAACGGTGATGAAATGTGTTCTTTTAAGAATGGTAAAATTCTGTACGAAACCATTAGTTTGGGGCATAATTTAAAATTTGGAGTCTAGATGTGTGACTGATATTGGTATGATTGATTTGAGATGATTATACCTTGTTCATATTACGCAGGTTTTCTTCTAGAAGTAAGAGTTGTTGTAGTTGGGAAGATACTAAATTGTTGTATACTCCTTAGTAACGAAGGGTTACGCATAGTGGGAGTTCATTCGACCTTTTTCGTTAGAAAACACCGGAAGGGATTAAAAGTGGAATAATGTGGAGGAAGTATTAGCGATGGTAGGTCACAAGGTGAGAAAACTAGGTTGCTGATAACCTAGACTTAAGCTAAGAGGGAATATTTATATTATTAGTGTTATGATTAGCGTGAAGAAAGCGATGTTTAATTATTTTGATGATCGTGTGATGAACTTTGTGGTATAATTGGTAGTAGATTTATTATATGATTAGTTGGCGATTGTTACGGTTAAATAAAGTAAGGGCAATGTTGATAAACTTTCTTTATGGAGTTGTTTAAGTTAAAGAGTGGTTTTAGACTTTATCATAATTGTTGATATATTGATTGATGCAATGAAGACGTAATTTGTTGATTGCGGCTAAAAGTTGTCATAAGGATTTTATGGTATTATTACCTGGTTATGATATTTGGTGTAGTATTTGTACAATTGAGAAATTGGCATTGTAAGTTAAGGTAGATGTGTAAGTCTTTGACTTCTCATCGAGTTTTGCAATTATGTTAAGACATTGTATTGTTATTGGAAACCATGTTTTAATATGAGTTCTATTTGGAAGAGTATAAGAAATAGGTTGTAATTGCTACGCAGGTTTTTATCTGGAAAGAGTATAATTATGTTGTCAAGTTAGTTTTGAAAAGTATAGAACAAGACGTTTGTCGTGAAATGCTGATGGAGTTAAAAGTAGTATTAGTATAGTAAATGTTTCGAGTAAGCATTTAATGTTGTGTTATTTGGATTAGTTTCATATGAGTATAAGTTATTTCTTTTTGTGATATAAGTGAACTAGCGAGTTATTTTGAACCTTCGTGGGATTTGATTATTGGGTGATTCGGCAGAGGATTTCGATTATGATTATGTTAAGATTTGGATCGACTTTGTTGGAATGAATTTACTACGGCGTTTAAAGAACAGTTCTGTCCCCAGGCATCAATTAAAGAATTGGAAGAGGAGTTCATGAATCTACATCAGCAAGGTTTATCAGTTAGAGATTACACTGCTAAATTTATAGAAAAGTCTCGGTTCGCGGAATATTTTGTGGCAACGGAGAAATTGAAGGTAGCAAGATTTATATTTGGATTAAGTTCAGGAATTCGGAAATTAGTGACTGCACAAGAACCCAAGACTTTCTCTGAAGCTGTAAATGCTGCGGAAAATATGGAACAAGATATGAGAAGAGATGCTGAACATAAGAGTACTGGAAAAAGGAAGATGGAGGAAACCACATACGATTCTGAAGAAGAGGAATTCCAAGAGTTTAATAATTATCAAGAGTATGATAGTTACGAAATACCATGTTCAAAATGTCACATTGTTCATCAAGGAGATTGTTATGGTGATTCCAGAACTTGCTATAAATGTGGAAAGACAGGTCATGTTGTTAGAGATTGTTATGTAACTAGACATTGTTACTTTTGCAATTCCCCGGAGCATCTTCAGTATGAGTGTCCACAATGGAAAACACAGCAAGGTATTAAGATGACAGGATCAACGGGTATTGAAACAGGAATTATGCAAAGGTCTGAAATGTCGAAAGGTCAGGGTCAAGTCTTCCAAGTAATGGGGCAAGAAGAGGAGGAAATTTTGAAGGATGATACAGGTATGTTTCTATAAATCTTATACGTGCTAAAATGTTAGTTGTTTTGGTACGAACCAATATATGATATCTAATTGTGTAATTGCATTTAGGTGTGTGATAATTGTGTTGGGAGTTATAGTAGAGATTAGTATGTTATAGTTGAGTAGGTTTGAAGAAATGAATTCCGGGACGGAATTCTTTTAAGGGGGGAAGAATGTAATAACCGGGTAATTATCTTAACTTTTATATGATAGTTTTGATAAGAAATTTGAATTTAAGGTGAGTTATGTTATTTGAGGAGGTTTAGAGTAGATTTGGTAGTTTAGAAGTTTAGATGGTCAAGTGTTAGAAGTTGAGGGTTGAATTGGTACTTATGACCAAATTTGGCTACAAACCGACTCATTTGTGTATTAGGATAAGAATTCAGTTTTTAGCAAAATCAATTTGAGTGTGTGAGTTTGAGAGTTTAGAAACAAATCAGAGATATAGAGAGGTAGAGAAGGAATTTGAGAGAAAGAAGGGAGGAAGAAGAAGAAGATTGCTGCAGGTATGTTTCTTTATCTTCTTCATTTTGGTTTAGGGATCTTTGAAATTCTTGAAAGAGTTGTGTCTTATCGAAATCAAAAGAAAGGTAAATGATTTTGGGATGGATTGTTATGAGTCTTGTTCATCCAGTAAAGATTTCTATTGAATTTCTTGTTAAAATTCATATTCTTCCATGGATGGAGTTTTAAAGCTTTTGGGTTTAAAAGTGACAAATCAATGGATGACATTGGGTGGATTTTGATGTTTAAAAATGTTGGTATTGGTTTTAAAAGGTTCATAGTACTTAAAATGTTGATTTGGGAGGTTTAGAACTGATTTGGGAAGAAATTGAATTGAGAAAACCTTGGATTTTGAAGAAGAGGATCGTGCAGGTTTGAGGAACAGAAACCCGCGCCGATGGGTGGCGCCGATTCGCCGGGCTCTGTTGTTTTTTCATGTTTTCTGTTTTGTTGGTCATTTGAGTCTAGGGTTGTAGCAGATGTTTGGGGTTTGTTTTGGGGTATTGATAAAGATGTTTAGGAAGTATGGTTAAGTAGTTTAAAACTATTTTTGGTGACATTCAATTCAGGTGTTCGGTTTGGATAATTGTGAGTTTTGGAGCATACGTTGAGGTGCTATCGCTAAGGTGAGTTTTTATTGTAAAAGAAATGATTTTTAACTGGGAAGCAGTTGAATTTGGATTAAGTGAATGTTCTATCGATATGTGATGAAATGTGATGGTGTGTTTATATTGGTAAAAATATGTGTATGGAAATTGTAGTGTGATTTATAAATAAATTCGTTATATAATGAGATATAAGGTTTATTTATAAAAGTTTTGATTACACTACACGAGAGCACGCCGAACTATGCCGGTGGAGTTTTGCTGTAGTTGTCGTACAGCGGTGCTGTAAATGTCGTACATCGTGGGTGCTGTAAATGTCGTACAGTGTGGGGTTGGCTCGCTACCAATCAGAAATGGCCAAGGGAATTGAAAATGAGAAAGGGGGTACGGTGCACGAGTCCTAATTGGTATTTATATACGTGTGCAGAAAGATTATTTATTAAACTATTTTTATAAATGGTTTTATAAAGAGAGTTTAAACTGACAGGGATTCCCTCACTAGACTGTTTAGTCTAACCCTCATTTTCTGTTTTAAAATATGTTTTCCAGGACAGAGTTCGTTCGTTAGCAAAAGAAAGGATCAAGTGTAGGATGATGTAATTTAGAAGTTTATTATGTATTTGTTATCTCAAGACTGTTTGGGACCGAATGTGGTTTATTATGTAATCTTTTTATGTATAAATCTATATTATGCAATGTATGTTATTTGAGTATGTTTGGGAAATCGGGATGTTACATTTCCACCTCCAGTTCACGTTTCAACTCCCCTACCGCCCAAGTTTCAACAAGCACCGTTGCAAATCCCGGTCTGCCCCACACCTTGTCACACATGGCCGCTGTATACGAATCCATTTGTTTTGGAACACCTAGGGCACTCGCAATCCGACCAATGCCCTCTCGGTTAAATGCCACTAAAGGAACATTATGCAGCTTCACCCATAATGGGCACGAGGTATGCACCGGCTTTGTGAGACCCTTCGTAGGGTCCCATGGGAATACAAATAAAGGAACTCCTCGGATCATAAGCGGCCCCCCCTCAACCACATTAACACATCCTCCTTCATCGTTGAATTTGAAAAAATAAATTCCATTCTCGTTCATCATTGCGTCACAAAAACCATACTTCCCCCATGCCATTTTTGCATACCTTTGAACCATTGGGAAGTGCAAATGTGGACCAAGAAAATATTCAAAAAGAGTCGTATGGTACGATTTGACAGCTTCCTTTGCAAGTTCCACCGGGATCTTAATCCAAGATTGAGCTTTGTCCTCTAATGGAAAAAAAGGTAGGGTCGCAAGATCATTAGATCCCACCACAGATGCGAATTGCAGCTTGCTCTTCTCCCCCGTTGAGAATTGTAGCCGACTATCGAATTGTCCTCCCGATAAACGTTTGAACACCGACATACGGTTCTGCTCAATCTCCGCCGCCGTGAGCCCTGCACCATCACCATGGCTCCTTTTCAGCAACGAAACACCCCCATACCTGAGATCATTGTTATTCATACCCGATTGACCCAGATCGCCATGCAACGTTGCATGAGAATTAGGGTTAGGGTTAGGGATAGACCCCCTTGCAGATTCGGAACCATTTGCCACTAAATCATCAACCAACACAGCGTCATCAACCACCGAGCCCATTGCTTGAAAGCTAAGCTCGCACGCTGTCGGCGCAATCTGGGAGACAAAAGACGAAGACCCCACACGTGAGGTGCTGAATTTCGCACTCCCAAACTACACCAACGAAGGTACAAGATACACAACTTTCAAAACGACAAGGATCAACAGTCTTCGCCAGAAAAACGACCACCGCCGCCGGCCGAAACCCTAATGTCGCCGGCAGAAACCCTAATCGCAGAAATCGAGGAAAAAACCACGAAAATCTTACTGAAAAAACACGAACAGTAAAGAAAACCTCTAGAATGCAAACACAAAACGAAATCGAGCACCCAACCACGAGAAAATCCACCATGAACTCGCTCAAACTTGCCCATCGAGACGAAACCCTAGTCGCACCCTAGAGAGAGAATTTTCCATAAGTTGGGTGTTTTTTATTTATATTATGTTTTGATATAAAGGGGTCGAAAGAGTAATTAGTCAAAGTGTTGGATTAATTATAAAATGCAACTTCAGGGTTGATTTGGTCATTTATTGATAGTTGTGGTTGTATTTAAAGAATGAGTCGGCTAAAATTGAGAATTATCTCAATTGCTTCTGGTTTGGAGTCGGTCTTCAGGCAGAGAGATGGAGTTTTCATGTATGAAGTATCATCATGTATGAAATAGATGATCTTGTTCAGTTCCAAGTTGTTAAAGATTGATTGTATGAGTAACGTATGACTCTTGATTAGGTCATCGAATTATTGGAGAGACAAATTGGATCTTAAAGTCACTGTTGGGTCGAAGCTTTGTTCCAGGTGAGTTCATCGCCCTTTTGATTATTTGATAACAAAATTGATCGATTTTCATGTTGTTAGATTGTTTGAATGTTTTAGAAATGTTGTGGTAATATGTATTTGGTTAAGTGTTGAAATTTTGAGGAATTGAATGGTAAAAATGGGGAGCAGGTCGAAGTTTTCGGATATAATGGTAATGTCCGGTAAAGTCTAAATTGAATGTGTCCAGGAGAAGAATGGTATCCAGTAAGTCCTTCTTTCCGATAATATTCGGTAAGGACTTAGTTTCCGAATAGTGTGGTTACCGGATATTACCTGGATTTCCTTGGTTTTCGGACATTATTCGGGTTGTTTGTAATTCGGGTATGTAATCCGATAGTATCCGGTAAGTGAGTATTCTGGATCGGAGTCCCGGACATCTTTTATTTTTTGGAAAGGAGGCGGCACTCCTGGAAATATATAGATAAAAAAGAAAAAATACACCTAAATGGCGAGGGACTCCCTCCCAACAAAGAATTCCACCCACAATAAATAACAAGCCCAATACGGGATGAAGAACCAATCTAGGAAATCATACATCTCTATCATAGCGTACCAAATAATCAAAAGCCAAAACAAACATAAAGTTATCGTAACTACAAGCATGATAAAAAATATAAAGTAAACTCCCCCATACGACCCCATCATGGCCGCAACATAGAAAGCAAAATCCGCAAAGCACCTATCCATGAGAAGTTGATGTGATTCGGACCCTATCCCACTAGACCGTATGCCTCATATCAACCAAGCCCGAAAGACGCATGGTGACCACCTTTTTAATCTCCGTAATTAGCTGTAGAGCACTCCTCCTTTTAATAGAAAAAGCCGATTATTACGTTCTTGCCATATAAAATATATGGTGGCTGCAAAAAGGAGTTTGGTACGAAGTTCCCCGGCATGCCATCTTCTATGTTGGATATCATCAAGAATATCCTCCCATGCATTTGAGATCGAACCCGCATGCATTTCTGCTTTAATAGTTGTCCACACACTAGCCGAGAAAGGGCAAGCAAAAAACAGATGATCATGTGAGTCAATGGAGTTGCTACATAAACTACAACTCATATCGTCATTCCTCCAAGCTAACATTCGATCTTGATTAGGTAGTCCCAAATGAAACGCTAGCCATAAGCAAAACGAATGTTTTGGAATATGTTTTGGGTACCAACACAACATACGCCAAGTGACTTCTTGATATGGACCATCAAGAGACTTCCAAACCTTCGAAACCATAAAACCAACCAGTTGGTTTTGCATATTAAGCCACATAATCTGATCTTTAACACCGGGATAAAGAGAAGAAATAAGTCCCGGATATCTTGTCCGAATAGTTTTGGCGTCCGGATAATTCTGATATCCGGTAACTTCTGATGTTCCGGATACTTCTGGGTTTTCGGTAAGGGGGCAAGGGGCATTCGACAAGGCTGTCTCCTATCTCCTTACTTGTTTACGTTGGTTATGGAGGCCTTCTGGGTTTTTTGGCACGTCGGATTGCGTCGGATGGGGGATTTCGATACCACAAGGGTTGCTCCTGTATTTCTCTATCGCATCTATGTTTTGCAGATGATCTCATGGTGTTTACTAGAGGAGATGCCTCCTCGGTTAGGTGCGTGAAGTATGCGTTAGACGATTTTGCTAATGCATCGGGTCTTCGTCCTAGCATGGCTAAGAGCTCCATCTATTTCTCTAATGTGGAGGATTCGGTCATGCATGAGATTTCGACCATATTGCCCTTTCAACGAGGCTCCTTGCCTTTTCGATATTTAGGTGTTCCCCTTTCTTCTAGGAAATTAAGGGTTGGTGATTTTCAACCTCTTATTTTGAAAGTCCGAAGTCATATTACGAATTGGAAAGCCAAATTTTTGTCTTTCGGCGGACGGATGCAATTGATCAAATCCGTTCTAGAATCGTTGCAATTGTATTGGATGTCGGTGTTTACGTTGCCTACCTCGGTTATCCATGATCTTGAGAGTCTTTTCCGGGACTTCTTATGGGCTCATGGTGAGGATTCTAGAGGGCGGACCCGGGTTGCATGGGATGATGTTTGCAAGCCAAAACGCGTGGGAGGTTTGGGTCTGAAACGCTTGGCTCTATGGAACCGGGCCCTTCTTATGTCTCATGTCTGGGACATCATACGGCAGCGGTATTCTGTATGGGTTACTTGGATCCATGCTTATCGTTTACGGGGTGTCAGTTTTTGGTCCGCTACGGTGTCTTCTACTTCCACGTGGATTTGGAGGCGCTTGCTTGCCCTTCGGGAGCAGGTTCGGCCGTTCTTTACTCATGTAATTGGTGATGGTGCTTTAACTAATGTGTGGGAAGACAATTGGTTGGGGGTGGGTCGGCTTTCTCGTGTTCTCCCCTATAGAGTGTTTATTGGAGAATTACAATGGGTAGCTAATCCCTCTCGATGAAGTGAAATTCTTGATGCATTCCAGCATAGGCAATGGAGACCGGGATTATTACGTCATAAACTCTTTTTTGCAGCCACTATTAATAATCTTTGGCAAGAACGAAATGCACGTTTGTTTACGGATAGGAGAAGGAGTGCGGATGACATTATTATAGCTATAAAGAGGGTGGTTTCGATGCGGATTGCTGGAGTTGTGGTTGGAAGAAACAACGAAAGATCGGTTGGTGATTAATGAAGGCTCATTCGGTTTTTTAGTATTGGTGCTGTTTTGAGGCTAAGCATTATATGCTTTTGGGTCGTCGGATTTTGTTTATTATGTTGGTGTCTACTAGTACTCTTTGTACTTTTTGGTTTTTCGCATTGTGGTATGTGTTATTTGTAACCTTTTGCTGTTTTTTAGTTTGGTTTCCTTCCCCGTTTAGGGCCTGTCCTAATTTGTGGGAGGATTCCTTGTTTGGGAGGGAGTCCCTCGCCTTTTAGGTGTTTTTTCTTTTTCCGTTTTTTTTTATTTGCCAGGAGTGCCGCCTCCTTTCCAAAAAAAGTACAATTTCTTGGTCATGTGATTACTTCTGAAAGGGTCAAAGTGATCCGGCTAAGATAGAAGCAATGATGATTTGGGAGACACCGAAGAACGCATTAGAGATACAGAGTTTCTTGGGTTTGGCAGGCTATTACCGGAGATTTATAAAGGATTTCTCTAAGATCGCTTCTGCCTTGACAATCCTGACATAGAAGAATATGAAGTTTGTATGGACTAAAAAGCAAGAGTCAGCTTTCACGACATTACAGAAGAATTTATGTGATGCTCCTGTTCTTGCACTACCAGAAGGAACAGAAGACTTGGTGGTGTATAGTGATGCGTCAAAGATGGGTTTGGGGTATGTGTTGATGCAACGCGGAAAAGTGATTTCTTACGCATCAAGACAACTCAAAGAGCATGAAAAGTATTACCCCGCCCATGATTTGGAACTGGCAGCAGTCGTTTTTGCTTTGAAATTGTGGCGGCATTATTTATATGGAACGAAGTGCACACTTTTTATTGATCATAAGAGCTTAAAGCATGCCTTTGATCAGAAAGAGTTGAACATGAGGCAACGACATTGGTTAGAGTTACTTAAGGATTATGATTGTGAATTGCATTACCATCCTGGTAAAGCAAAAGTTGTGGCTGATGCCTTGAGTAGGAAAGAATATAGTGGGTGTTTGAAAACGATTAACACGAGGATTGATGTGACGTCAAGTCTAATTGAAAGGATCAAAGTGGCACAAACGAAAGCTTTATTAGAAGAAAATCTGAAAAAGGAAGTCATGGTCAAACAACGTCTTCAACTGACTGAAGATGGTCGCGAGGTCAAACTGTTCCAAGGCCGCATTTGGGTACCAAAGGTGGGAGGAAACCGATAGTTAATTCTCGAAGACGCTCACAAGTCTAAAGATTCTATACATCCTAGAAGTACTAAAATGTATAGAGATCTAAAGATACACTATTGGTGGCCAGCTATGAAGTTAGATGTGGCACAGTGTGTAGAGAAATGTGTGACAGGTTCGTTGGTAAAGACTGAACATCAAAGACCTTATGGGAGTCTACAATCTTTGGAGATTCCTGAATGGAAGTGAGATAAGATTACCATGGACTTTGTGACTAAGTTACCAAAAACGTTGAAGGGTAACGATACTATTTGGGTAATCGTGGATCGTTTAACCAAAAGTGCTCATTTCTTGGCAATGAAAGAAGCTTCACCGATCGATAAATTAGCCAAGTTATATATTGATGAAATGGTGTCAAGATATGGTATACCCGTGTCTATAATTTTTGATCGTAATAGCCAATTTACTTAAAGGTTTTGGCAGTCACTACAAGAAGAATTGAGTACAGAAGTGAATTTGAGCACTGCTTCTCATCCCCAAACGGACGGACAAAGTGAAAGAACCGCTCACACTTTGGAAGATTTGCTCAGGTCCTGTGTGATTGATTTTGGAGGTAACTGGGATACGCGTTTACCCTTAGTGGAGTTTGCGTGCAACAATAGTTATCATTCCAGTATTGGAAGGGCACCTTTTGAAGTCTTATATGGACGGAAATGTAGAAATCCAGTATGTTGGTTGGAAGCTAGAGAAAAGCAATTTGCTGGTCCTAAAATTGTGCAGCAAACGGCTGATAAATTGAAAGAGATTCAGAGACATATGAAGGCGGCTCAAGATCGATAAAAGAGTTACGCCAATCCGAAAAGAAGACCATAAAGAATTCCAAGTTGGGGAGCGGGTGATGCTAAACGTATCCCCGTGGAAGGGTATTATAAGGTTTGGAAAACGTGGAAAGTTAAGTCCTCGTTTTCTTGGACCGTTCACAATAACCAAGAGAGTAGGACTTCAAGCATATCAGTTGGATCTCCAACCTGAATTGGAAGGAATCCATAATACCTTTCATGTCTGTTTATCTTCAGAAATGCTTAGCCGAAGAGGATAATGTTATACCACTTTCTGAAATAAGAGTGGATGAGAAGAGTCGTTGCGTGGAGGAACCGGAAGCAATTTTGGAGAGAACGACTAAGAAGTTACGATATAAGGAAGTGGTCATGATTAAAGTGCAATGGAAACATCATAGAGGTGCAAATGTAACTTGGGAAGCGGAAAAGGATATGAAGAATAGATATCCTCATCTGTTCGTATAGTTTCGATTTCAGGGACGAAATCATTTTCAAGTTGGGGAGATTTTCAAGTTGGGGAGATTCGTCATGCCACATCCGCCATCGCCACCTAAGTCGTTCATCACAAGTCTTCATGCGTTTCCTCCTTTCTTTCCAAGTTGTACGCAACAAAACCACATCCACGATCTCTTTAACCAATTGAGGAATGGACCGTTTAGTATCCGAAAAAAGACGCATGTTCCGTTCTTGCCAAACAAAATAGATCGATGCCGATAAAGCAAGTTTATGACGAAGACTAGACGTGGCCGATCGCTGATCAGAAATTGCCCCTAAAATTTGATCCCATGAGTTTGTGAAATCATTCCATTGCACCTCCCTTTCGACAGCAGCCCATGTGTCATGCGAATAAGGACACTCAAAAAACAAATGTTCATGAGAATCCATATAATTCCGACAGAAAGCACATTTGTAATCCGGAGGGTCCCGCTTCCATGCAACTATCCGATCATGCGTAGGATGTCTCCGTAGACAAGCAAGCCAAGCACAAAAAGCATGTTTACGAATGTGGCCTTTAAACCACACCGAATCATGCCACGGGACCACAAGATGGTTACCATCCAAAGACACGTATGCATCCCGTACCGAGAAATCAATCAAATCACCATTCATCGACACCCATCGCATCTCATCCTTCACATTATTATCCAAAAGAGGAAAGGGGGCCGAAGATAACTCATCAAACCGTTAAACCCAATCATGCTGCCATAACCCATGAAGAGCAGCAGCTAAGTCTCGTACCGAACAAGAAGGAGACAATTCATTCGAAGCAATAAAACGATAGGAGATAAACCTTGAAAGATTACCACACACCAACCAATTATCCTCCCATGCATTGGTGTCGTTACCATCACCCATTTGTACTCGGAAAAATCGTCTCAGATAAGGCCGCAAATCCATGATTTTCCCAAGAACCCATGACCATTTTGAGGTTCGGTGCGCTGTCCAAAACCGCATGGACCGCAAAGAGTGCAAGTAAACCCAACGGACCCATAATAAATGGCGTTTTCGCAAGAGATCCCACACATTTTTTGCATGTAACGCACGGTTCCACGTGGCAAGCCTCTTAATCCCAAGCCCCCCATGCACATGCGTACGACAAACATCGTCCCATGCATCGCAACATTTGCCCTTTGACGTTTCACCTTGAGCCCATAAGAAATCACGACATAAGGCTTCAAGCTCATGAATTATTCCAGACGGAATAAGGAAGATCGCCATCCAATAGAGTTGGAGCAAGTGTAAAACCGATCTAACAAGCTGGACTCTCCCACAAAAGGAGAGAAATTTAGTCTTCCAATTTTGAATTCTACGTCTCACCTTGTCAACCAAAACGCCAAAATCCGCAACTCTTAACTTTTTCGGAGACAACGGCACCCCAAGGTATCTAATCGGGAAGGTTCCCATCTTAAATGGGAGGCAAGTAAGGATCGCTTCCTTTTCATTCTCCGGAACGTTACCAAAAAATACCTCACTTTTTTCCAGACTCGGAGAAAGACCCGACCGCAATCTGAAAATGTGAAGCGCCTTCTTTAGAACTTCAACTGAGGCCACATCACCTTTCGTGAATACAATTAAGTCATCTGCAAAGCATAGGTGCGTAATTGCGAGCTCCTCACACCCTTTATGAAAACCAAACGAATCTTCATTTATAGAATCTTTAAAAATCATCGCGAAGCCTTCCATGACAATAGTAAAAAGATATGGCGATAGGGGGTCGCCTTGGCGAATGCCACGACTCCCATGAAAGAAACCGTGAGTATCCCCATTCACAGAGATCGAAAAGGAAGGTGTAGAAACCAGCTCCTTTATCCACTTTAGCATAACCGGATGGAACCCAAACCCTGACAACATATTAAGAAGATACGTCCAATTCACGGTGTCATATGCTTTTTGCACATCAATTTTGAACGCACACCGTTGAGGGCCCAAATGCTTTTGATAACCGGCTACTAATTCATGAGCTAACAAGATGTTGTCCGAAATACGTCTCTCCGGAATAATGAGTCGGTCCCACCAATCCATCCAAGTACCCCTTCATTCGCTCAACAATGACCTTACTAATACATTTGTAAATAGTTGAACAACAAGAGATGGGGCGATAATCCGATACCTTTGTGGCATTCTCCCGTTTAGGGATCAAGCAAAGGAGAGTGTGGTTGAGTTCTTTCGATAAATGACCACGGTAGAAGAAATTATGGATTGCGACTGACACATCCACCCCAACCACGCCCCAAGCCGCTTTAAAGAACCGAGAGGTAAAGCCGTCAGATCCCGGGGCTTTGTCATTACCAATTTGAAACATGGCATTTTTAATCTCTATGTCGGATATTGGACGAATCATATGGAGCGCGTCGGATAATGAAAGTTTTTGCGAAAACCATTCCGAAGGCATTGTCGGATCCACAAGAACGTCCGAGGTGCCCAACACCGACGCAAAATGGTCCACAAAAGCCATGGGGACATCATCACCATGAGAGAACACCCCATTAATATCACTGACCGAAAGGATATGGTGCATGTTCCTCTTCTCACGAACAACATGGTGAAAGTACTTGGAGTTCGAGTCCCCCTCCTGCAACCAATGAACCTTGGCCCTTTGCCGAGCCGCACCTTCCTCATCCCAAAAAGCTTGTTGGTAGGCGAGGCGGAGGTGAGTTAAATCATCTTGAAGTTCAGCATTAAGTGGATCCTGGTCACAAGATATTTGAACCGAATCAAGTTCAACTTTCAGCGTCTCCACTCTGCTAGAAAGATAACCATACGAAGCCCGTAAACACCTCAGAGGGGCTTTGAGAGCCTTTAGCCTGTAAGTAAGCCGATGCATGAAAGTACCCTCAACCGGAGTATTCCACCCTTCCTTTACCACCTGTAAGAACAAAGGATTGTCCACCAAAAAATTATCGAATTTAAATCCCCATACCTTATGCCGACTCCCACCTTTAAACGCAAGAACCGCCGATGAGTGATCAGAAATGCCCCGTGGAAGAAATCTCACCAAGGCGTCCTGAAAGGAGTTAGTGAACTCCGTATTGGCCATAACTCGGTCAAGCTTACGTAAGATACCACTCTCCGTACTCGGCTTTTGACACCAAGAGTACTGTATTCCCATGTATTTAACATCAAAAATCTCCACATCCTCTTCACATTCAAAGAAATCAAGCATATCGTATTTCTTCTCGAAACACCAGCATAACCATCATGTGGAAACAACATTACATTAAAATCACCCATAAGAACCCATAGCCTCGGACCCATGATCGTTCGGAATTTTCTAAGCCCCGACCACAGTTCTTTACGGCTTTGGCCACTATTTGCTCCATAAACAATAGTCAAGAGGATCGGTTCATTTAACCCTCTAACCCGAGCTTCACAATGCATAAACTGAGAATGACTTTCAATTACCATAATATCCAAGGCTCGGATAACCCAAGCCAAAATGATACAAACACCGCTAATCGAATGACGGTGATTGGACACCCAAGACCATCTCCTAAACGTACGCGAGCACACACCAGCTAATGAATCTTTAGAAACGTGAGTCTCCACAAGCGCACATAAATTTAAACCATGGCAATGAATAAGCTCCTTTACTTCCAGTTGCTTAGTCGGGGCATTAAGCCCACGGATATTCCACATTGAAAATTTTAACATGACGTACCTTGGGGGTGGAACAAGCGTCTTCCATTACCTCTTTTTGAGTCGATCTATTGGGAGCAGCAACAGCAACAGCATCAACATCGCTGCCATCCCCGCCCTCCTTCTGTACATTATCCCCCAACACATTGTAGCGGTTTGAAGTCTTGAGGATACCCTGCAGAGGTTTCACCGGAGGGTGAAACGTTTTGAGAACCGAAGATACCAACGAGGCATCCCACACCCCCTCCTTGCGTCCAATCTCTCGCTCTCCTCCACAATGTTCTTCTCTGGAAGTTTTCGATTTCTTCTCCACTTCCTTATCCGCCGTACATCCCATTACCTTTTGTACCATCGGGTCCTCATCCATAGAACCAGAATCAACCGCTGCATGCATGGACATATGCATGTCATGTTGCATGGGTAGCCCCATGCTAGACGATGTTTCTGAAACCGAGGGTTCAACAACAGCCGAAGGCATAACATGCACGGGGCTTGATCTCTCTTTTGTACTCTGCACATTATTGGCGTTGGCATTAGGAGCATGGCCATTTTTAGGTTTCCATTGTTTTTTAACCACCTTCGTGAATCCATCCGCATCAACCATCGGACGTTTGGTTACCACCATTCGGGACGCAGCAGCTCTAGCACAAGTATTGGTCTTATGCCCAAACACGAGACAATGAGAGCATTGCACCGGTTCCCATAAGTATTCCACGCTGATCTTTACGCTAGTATCCTCTCCCCTATTTAAACTCGGGATTTCCACCTCCAGTTCACGTTTCAACTCCCCTACCGCCCATGTTTCAATAAGCACCTTTGCAAATCCCGGTCTGCCCCACGCCTTTTCACACATGGCCGTTGTACATGAATCCATTTGTTTTGGAACACCTAGGGCACTCGCAATCCGACCAATGCCCTCTCGGTTAAATGCCACTAAAGGAACATTATGCAGCTTCACCCATAATGGGCACGAGGTATGCACCGGCTTTGTGAGACCCTTCGTAGGGTCCCATGGGAATACAAATAAAGGAACTCCTCGGATCATAAGCGGCCCCGCCTCAACCACATTAGCACATCCTCCTTCATCGTTGAATTTGAAAAAATAAATTCCATTCTTGTTCATCATTGCGTCACAAAACCATACTTCCCCCATGCCATTTTTGCATACCTTTGAACCACTGGGAAGTGCAAACGTGGTCCAAGAAAATATCCAAAAAGAGTCGTATGGTACGATTTGACAGCTTCCTTAGCAAGTTCCACCGGGATCTTAATCCGAGATTGAGCTTTGTCCTCTAATGGAAAAAAGGTAGGGTCGCAAGATCATTAGATCCCACCACAGATGCGAATTGCAGCTTGCTCTTCTCCCCCGTTGAGAATTGTAGCCGACTATCGACTTGTCCTCCCGATAAACGTTTGAACACCGACATACGTTTCTGCTCACTCTCCGCCGCCGTGCGCCCTGCACCATCACCATGGCTCCTTTTCAACAACGAAACACCCCCATACCTGAGATCATTGTTATTCATACCCGATTGACCCAGATCGCCATGCAACGTTGCATGAGAATTAGGGTTAGGGTTAGGGATAGACCCCCCTTCACAGCCGTCGTATCCTCCACCTGTTGTTGATCATCCTCCCATGCAGATTCGAAACCATTTGCCCCTAAATCATCAACCACCACAACGTCATCAACCACCGAGCCCATTGCTTGAAAGCTAAGCTCGCACGCTGCCGGCGCAATCTGGGAGACAAAAGACGAAGACCCCACACGTGAGGTGCTGAATTTCGCACTCCCAAACTACACCAACGAAGATACGAGATACACAACTTTCAAAACAACAAGGATCAACAGCCTTCGCCGGAAAAACGACCACCGCCGCCGGCCGAAACCCTAACGTCACCGGCAGAAACCCTAATCGCAGAAATCGAGAAAAAAACCACGAAAATCTTACTGAAAAAACACGAAAAAGTAAAGAAAACCTCTAGAATGCAAAAACAAAACGAAATCGAGCACCCAACCACGAGAAAATCCACCATGAACTCGCTCAAACTTGCCCATCGAGACGAAACCCTAGTCGCACCCTAGAGAGAGAATTTTCCATAAGTTGGGTGTTTTTTATTTATATTATGTTTTGATATAAAGGGGTCGAAAGAGTAATTAGTCAAAGTGTTGGATTAATTATAAAATGCAACTTCAGGGTTGATTTGGTCATTTATTGATAGTTGTTGTTGTATTTAAAGAATGAGTCGGCTAAAATTGAGAATTATCTCAATTGCTTCTGGTTTGGAGTCGGTCTTCAGGCAGAGAGATGGAGATTTCATGTCTGAAGATAATCAGGTATGAAATAGATGATCTTGTTCAGTTCCAAGTTGTTAAAGATTGATTGTATGAGTAACGTATGACTCCTGATTAGGTCATCGAATTGTTGGATAGACAAATTGGATCTTAAAGTCACTGTTGGGTCGAAGCTTTGTTTTTTTGAGAGGAATAATCCAGGCAATTTTATAAATGCAAAATAAAGAACAACCACTAAGGTCTAAGCCAAACAACAAAGAAACAAAAAAACTTGGTCACCACACTATACCAAGCCACAAGCAACCAGAACAAGCACAAACAAACGGAGCAAACTAAGCTAGAAAAATAAATAGCAAGATAAATACGCCAAAAGAAGCTCCAAAAGACATCCCGCAACCAATTAGGCAACCTCCAGTCACAAACCATGTTGAATAGTTCTCCGCTTCCTTGTCTTCCAAGCCTCACGAAGCAAGACAATCTCCATAATTTCCTTCACCAACTGGATCGCCGATCTCTTAGCCTCAGTGAAAAGCCGCCGATTTCTTTCCTGCGAAACAAAGTACACCGAAGCAGACAGAGCCAGCCGGTGTATGAGAGCTTTCGAGGCCATATGAACATCCTCAAGCATCACAAGAATTTCGTCCCAACCAGTTGGAGTACCAACCCAATCAACCTTCAATAAGACTGTAGTCCAAACCTCTTTAGAAAAAGGGCATTCAAAAAACAAATGGCCATGCGAGTCCATGCACTGCTTACAAAAGACACACTTCATATCAGGAGGGTCATGCTTCCATTTCTGAATTCGATCCTGCGTAGGGTGCCGTCGAAGACATGCAATCCACATGCAAAAAGCATGCTTCGGAATATGTCCTTTGAACCAAACCAAATCAGCCCATGTAGCTACCGCACGAGACACATCAAGGGACCGGTAAGCCTCCCGAACCGAGAAACCAACATCATCCCCATCTACATTCCTCCAGACAAGTTTATCACGCACATCATCATGCAATACAGGAAGAGGGGCAGTGGAGAGTTCCGAATAACGCAACAACTAATCATTCGTAATATCAACCGAACTAGCTACACGATATGTAATAATAGAAGAAAGGGGACCACAACTCAACCAATTATCCTCCCAAGCATTAACATCTTTGCCATCGCCCACAAGAAACCATAGAAATCGCCAGATGTGGGAGCGAAGTTCCATGATTTTCGTAAGAACCCACGACCATCTAGACGAAGACCGAGCATGCCAAAATTGAGTGGACCGAATGCTATGGGTGTAAACCCATCGCACCCATAGAGAAGGACGTTTAGACAAAAGATCCCAACAATGGTTTGCAAGGAGCGTTCTATTCCATGTTGAAAGCCGCTTAAAACCAAGACCCCCATTCATATATGGCACACAAACATCATTCCAAGCAATTCGGCATTTTCCCCTAGAGTCCCCACCTTGTGCCCATAAAACGTTCCAAAAAAGGGACTCTAACTCATGAACAACACCCGAAGGAAGGACGAAAACCGCCATCCAATATAGTTGTAGGGATTGCAAGACAGACCGAACAAGTTGCTTCCTACCACCAAACGAGAGAAATTTCGATTTCCAATTTTGAATCCGCATTCTAACCTTCGTGACCAATCCACCACGGAAGATTTTAGCCGCTTAGGAGAGAGAGGGACCCCAAGATAACGAATCGGGAACATACCTTTGTGAAAGGGGAGACATTCCAAAATGGCTTCTTGAGTGTGGGTAGGAACATTCCCAAAGAAAACTTCACTTTTCGGCAGACTAGGAGAAAGGCCCGAACGGATTTTAAAAAGATGAAGGGCTTTCTTGAGAATCTCCACCGAAGGCACATAACCCCTAGTAAAAACGAACAAATCATCCGCAAAGCACAAGTGCATTAAACCCAAATCTTCACACCCTTTATGATATCCAAAGTTAGACGCCTCCTCAATACATTGCATGAAAATCATAGCAAAGCCTTCCATAACAATCGTGAAGAGGTAAGGAGATAGAGGATCACCCTGGCGAAGGCCTCTTCTCCCCTTGAAAAAACCACGTGCCTCACCATTTATAGAGACCGAAAAAGAGGCCGAGGTGACCATTTCTTTAATCCATTCCACCAAAACTGGGTGGAACCCAAACCCCGTAAGCATGTTGAGAAGGTAAGACTAGTTGACTGTATCATAAGCTTTTTGAATATCAATCTTAAAAGCACATCGAGGGGGACCAGACTCCCGTTGATATCCCGATACTAGCTCATGAGCCATAAGGATGTTGTCCGAAATTCGACGGCCGGGGATGAAAGCAGATTGGGAACTACTCACCAACCCATCCAAATACGGCTTTATACGTTCAACAATTATTTTGCTTATACATTTATATAGGACCGAACAACAAGCAATGGGCCTAAAATCCGTCACTCGGGAAGCATTTAAACACTTAGGAATTAAGCACAACAGTGTATGATTTAGCTCCTTTGCAAGGTGGCCCCTATAAAAGAAATTGTGAATTGCAATACAAATATCCAGCCCAACCACATCCCACGCATGCTTGAAAATTTTCGAAGAGTACCCATCCGGTCCCGGAGCTTTATCATTACCAATAGCGAACATTGCACGCCTAATATCATCATTTAAAATTGGCCGAATGATATCATTCGCCTCCGCCAACGACAATTTTGTCGTAAACCAACTTAGCGGGACAACCGGCTCAACATCCACATCCAACGTACCGAGAACTGAGGAGAAATGATCAACAAACGCCATAGGGACATCCTCCCCATGCACAAACTGCCCATTCACATCACAAACCGAAAATACATGTTATGCATGCCTTTTCTCGCGAACAACATTATGAAAGTATTTCGTATTAAAGTCGCCCTCATGTAGCCACTTTACCTTAGCTCGTTGTCTCGCCGCACGTTCCTCATCCCAACAAGCTTGTTGGTAAGCCAAACGTATGTGCACTAGATCCTCTTTAAGATCAGGATTCCCCGGGTCCATATCACAAGCAATTTGGATCACATCAAGTTCCTTTTTCAGAGTCCCCACACGGGTTGCCAAGTTACCATAAGAAGAACGCAGCCACCGCAAAGGATGTTTAAGCGCTTTAAGGAGAGAAGTAACTCTAAACATGAACGTACCTTCAATCTCTTTGGCCCACTCCTCTTTAACGATCTGCATGAATAATGGATTTTCGACCAAAAAATTATCGAATTTAAAGGACCAAACCTTCCTACGCGTACCCCCACGGAATGAGAGAATAGCCGGTGAGTGATCCGATATGCCCCTAGGGAGGAACATGACAGATGCATCATGAAAAAGAGAGGTGAAATTGGAATTGGCCATCACCCGGTCCAACTTCCTTAGCAACCCTCCCTCCTCGCTTGGTTTTTGGCACCAAGAGTATTGGATCCCTCCATATCGTATGTCATAGATTTCCACATCCTCGACACATGAAAAGAAATCAATCATATCCCCATTTCGTCTCGAACTGCCCCCATAACCGTCATGAGGAAAAAGCAACGTGTTAAAATCACCCAAGAGGACCCACGGCTTAGGCCCTAGAATTGCTCGGAACCTTCTCAATCCCGACCAAAGTTCCCTACGGCTTGACCCAGTGTTAGAACCATACACTATTGTTATAAGAATTGGAACGGTTAAACCACGTATGCGGACCTCGCAATGAATATATTGAGCATGCATCTCCACCACCATAATATCCACCGCAAGCAAATCCCATGCCAAAATGATCCGAGTTCCTTCCACTGAATAAGACTGGTTCGACACCCAAGCCCATCGTCCAAAAGTCTTCGAACAAATACCCGAAAGAGCGTCCCCACTGACATGTGTTTCAACAAGAGCACAAATACTCAACCCATTCTCGCGAATAAGAGCTTTCACTTCCAACTGCTTAGAGGTGGCATTAAGGCCACGAACATTCCACATAGCCGACTTAAACATGGGAACAAACTGGCACACTCATTTCCGCTTCCATCGCTACATGCTTTTCCTCTTGGTGCTTAGACTTGGGTTCTTCGCGTATTGACTGTCGAAACTCCCCCCATTGCTCTCATTTCCGGCAAGTACATTAAACTTATTGGAAGTTTTGAGAATGCCCCTAAGGGGCATATTCACTGTTCGTATGGATTTGAGGACCGCTGCTGCCACCGGCGCTTGTTCCCTAACCGGAGTACTAAGATGAACACTCGAAGGATGCTTACCAATCGAATCAGCCGTATACACTTTATGGGTATCCCCAACCGCAGTTCTCCCCTCACCCTTCTTCACATCCCCAACCTTATGAGCTCCCAAACCTTCACCCTCACCCCCCTCCGAACCATGCATGGGTGGAGGGTCCTTAGCTTGCACGGCTGAAGCCATAGCCGCATCTTGCATGGCTTGCATGGCTTCGGTCACCTTCCCATTCTCCGGACTTGAATGGCTCCCTTCGTCATCCTTTTGGGATGAGGATCTGTTTTTGGGCCTCCACTGCTTACGTTCAACCCTCGTAAATCCCTCCGCATCCACAAACCCTTTCTTCCCAATGGCCATAGGAATCACTGATGCCTTGGTGCAAGAAGAAAGCTTATGACCGAACACAAGGCAGTGAGAGCATTGCAACGGCTCCCACATGTATTCCACGGCAATCGTAACACTAGCATCCTCTCCTCCACTTAAACTTAGAACAACAACTTCCAATTCTCGTTTCAATTCCCCCACCGCCCAAGCTTCCACCAACACTTTTGCGAATCCCGGTCTTCCCCATGCTTTCTCACACATGGACGAAGTACAAGAATCCATTTGTTTCGGCACACAAATGGCACTTGCGATCCTACTTATTCCTTCTCGATTAAAAGCCACCAATGGTATGTTGTGTAACATAACCCACAGCGGGTAAGTAGTGTGCACCGGTTTCGAAATCCCTTTCGTTGGGTCCCAAGGAAACACAAAAAGGGGGACACCCCTAATCATTAAAGGACCTGACTCCACAGCTTGAGTACACCCTCCCTCATCATTAAACCGGAAAAAGTAAAAACCATTAGCATTCATCATTGCATCTCGGTAACCAAACTTTCCCCATGCATCCTTAACATAACGTTGCACCACAGGGAAGTGCAAGCGAGGTCCAAGGAAGTATCCATATAAAGTTGTGTGATAGGTTTTCACTGCTTCTTGAGCAAGTTTCAAAGGAATTTGTATACGAGATTGTACCTTGTCCGCTAAAGGGAAAAATTGCAGATCGGTCTTATCAGAAGTACCCACAGCCGCCGCAAAATCTAGTTTACTTTTCAAGCCAACACCGAACTTGAGACGTTCATCAACTACATCCCCCCACTTATCGATAACCTGTTCCAAACCGTTTCACGAGGCCCCTCGAATGCTTTTGGATCCTGCTGCACCCCCATGGACGAAGAGGAAGAATTCATCTTCTAGGACTCGCCTTTATTCTTCTGTAAGATCGAGACATCTCCATAAACCAACCCATTAGAATTCTTAGCCATACCTAACCCTTCGCTCCCATCCCGAGCATCCACAAAATGGTTAGCAACTCCACCTGCAGTATTTGGCGTGTTCATGCCAAATGGGTCTGCACCCCATGCAGAATTAGGGTTAGAGATATTTCCATGCATATTAGGGTTTCCTTCCGCATCTGACCAAAAACCCGCCCCCACCGCCGATAGAACCTCATCGACCGCAGTATTGCCAATGTCCTCTCCGTCAACTACATCCACCATCTCATCCGCAGTTGAAATCATCAGACAATAAAACGAGCCCACACGCTGAAAACAAACCCTAAACCCTTGGCTTAACCTAGGTAACGAAGATCCCACAACGTGGGATGCTAAAACCTAGACCAAAAGTGTCGAGTAGGTCAACGAAGGTGTGAGATACACAATTATCGTACCTGGTGAGGACCACAGCTGGAATATTGAAGGCCTTGGTAACAAAATTGATCGATTTTCATGTTGTTAGATTGTTTGAATGTTTTAGAAATGTTGTGGTAATATGTATTTGGTTAAGTGTTGAAATTTTGTGGAATTGAATGGTAAAAATGGGGAGCATGTCGAAGTTTTCGGATATAATGGTAATGTCCGGTAAAGTCTAAATTGAAGGTGTCCGGAAGAAGAATGGTATCCGGTAAGTCCTCCTTTCCGATAATATCCGGTAAGGACTTAGTTTCCGAATAGTGTGGTTACCGGATATTACCTGGATTTCCTTGGTTTTCGGACATTATTCGGGTTGTTTGTAATTCGGGTATGTAATCCGATAGTATCCGGTAAGTGAGTATTCTGGATCGGAGTCCCGGACATCTTTTATTTTTTGGAAAGGAGGCGGCACTCCTGGCAATATATAGATAAAAAAGAAAAAATACACCTAAATGGCGAGGGACTCCCTCCCAACAAGGAACTCCACCCACAATAAAGGACAAGCCCAATACGGGATGAAGAACCAATCTAGGAAATCATACATCTCTATCATAGCGTACTAAATAATCAAAAGCCAAAACAAACATAAAGTTATCGCAATTACAAGCATGATAAACAATATAAAGTAAACTCCCCCATACGACCCCATCATGGCCGCAACATAGAAAGCAAAATCCGCAAAGCACCTATCCATGAGAAGTTGATGTGATTCGGACCCTATCCCTCTAGACCGTATGCCTCATATCAACCAAGCCGGAAAGACGCATGGTGACCACCTTTTTAATCTCCGTAATTAGTTGTTGAGCACTTCTCCTTTTAATAGAAAAAGCCGATTATTACGTTCTTGCCATATAAAATATATGGTGGCTGCAAAAAGGAGTTTGGTACGAAGTTCCCCGGCATGCCATCTTCTATGTTGGATATCATCAAGAATATCCTCCCATGCATTTGAGATCGAACCCGCATGCATTTCTGCTTTAATAGTCGTCCACACACTAGCCGAGAAAGGGCAAGCAAAAAACAGATGATCATGTGAGTCAATGGAGTTGCTACATAAACTATAACTCATATCGTCATTCCTCCAAGCTAACATTCGATCTTGATTAGGTAGTCGCAAATGAAACGCTAGCCATAAGAAAAACGAATGTTTTGGAATATGTTTTGGGTACCAACACAACATATGCCAAGCGACTTCTTGATATGGACCATCAAGAGACTTCCAAACCTCCGAAACCATAAAACCAACCAGTTGGTTTTGCCGATTAAGCCACATAATCTGATCTTTAACACCGGGATAAAGAGAAGTAATAAGTCTCGGACATCTTGTCCGAATAGTTTTGGCGTCCGGATAATTATGATGTCCGGTAACTTCTGATGTTCCGGATACTTCTGGGTTTCCGGTAACTAAGAGTTTTTGGTAACTTTTGGCAGGGGATGATTTATTAATCGAAATCTAATCCTAGTAGCATGAATATACTTATAAATTGATTATGGAAATGTTATGATTTGATATATGAGTTGTTTTGATACAACGCACGTATGCTAGGAAGTGTAATGGATCCATAGGCACTAGCATTATAATTGATAAATGTGAAATGGGCAAGGGATGATTGCTATTCCCATTATGTTTGATAAATGTGGAATGGGTAAGGGATGATTGTTATTCCCGTTTATATTTGAAAACGTGGAATAGACAAGGTAAATTGTAATTCCCGTTGACATGAAATGAGGAATAGGCATGAGTTAATTGTAATTCCCATTTCGTATTGTGACGTGAAATGAGGAATAGGCATGAGTTAATTGTAATTCCCATTTCGTATTGTGACGTGAAATCTTGGAATAGGCATAACTTAATCGTAATTCCTGATTTCTATGGGAAGATAAGAGATTGGCATGAGTTAATTGTAATCTCTACTTCCACTCCAAGAAATAGGCATGAGTAAATTGTAATTTCTTGGATATGAGAATTAATCTGGAATCCGTGGTGATTCGTAGTAGGCTCTCGAACACGATGCTATGACTTACTTAGTGTTTGTCATATTCATGGAATCGGGTATATTCCCGTCATCGAAAGATGTAAGTGTACGGTAAGAAAGATGACAAACCAGGTTTATATATATGCTTTGTTTACCAATGGTTTTCAAAGTTATAAAGTTTTAATTTAAAAACTGGATGTTCTTACTAGGCAAGCCTAATCGTTTCAAATTAAATTTTCTTACCAGGTACTAGCTCGGGGAAGTTGTGAAAGGGATGAGTGACGAGTGGTAGCGGAATCCAACTTTTGGTGATGTAATGGAGAAGTTAGCGTATACGAAGATGTTTTGATGAATTGCCTAAACAACCAGTATAATCTAATCTTAGTGTTAAGGATTAGATTAGCAGGCTATTTTGTTAGTTCAAATTGTATATGTGAACTTTCATAGCTAATTCTCCATTTATGAATAGAAGTTTGGATGATATTGTGGTTAACTCTAATAAATTTCAAGGTTTAAATTGGTTGTGGTGTTTAGGGCATTTCAGTGTTAAACCTTAGGTGGGCTACACTCGTCTTGAACTCTTTCGTGTAGGAAGCTGTGGCAGTTGTGTAGGCTTTATTGAATCCACAAACCTCTGATATGACCTTCTATCCCAAGTCAATGATTTGCTCGCGGGTGATGTAGTCTGTGGGTTTAAGAGGAATGAGCTGATTTGCTGTTATTTGTTGAACTTGCTTTATATCCTTCCTTAAATCTTATGTGGTAATAGAGGATGAAGGTTTATCAGCTTGTTTCTTACTCATAATCTCTGTAAATAATTTCTCTGATTGGAGTTTTGTGGTTAAAGAGGTGATGGCTTGTTGTACTTCTGTGGGCAGGATAGGTGAAGTGGAGCTCTGAGAAATATGAGTTTTTTGCTATTCGACCTTGGTGGTGGTTGCTTTTACCTCTATAGAAATATAATCTATCTTTGTTTGCATGGAGGATAGAAGGTTATTGGTGGATTCAGTGGATGATTTCACCAAGATTTTCAACTAGGTGAATGAGTTAGTCATAGAGGTGACAAAGGCTTGAACTCATCCTTTGCACATATGAACCAGAGGTAACCTCTGGGGGAACACATCTTGCCCCAGAGTCTACTCATGTTCCTGGAGTGCCCACCATAGACACTGTATTTTGGTTGAGGTCTGTGGGACTTTCCTTCTATCCTCGTGAAGAGTCATCCTTGGATGGCTATGTCACTCTGAGGGTTCTGCCAATATCTTACTTTTGAGCCAATCCAGAGTTGGACTATAAGGGAATATTGATTAGACTTAGAGGTTTGTCTAGAACCTCTTCGTCATCGTGCTCTCTAGATCCCTCTAAAGGATCTTTGGGCCCTATGTCGTGTTGTGGAGAGGCAACAGATACCTCTATGCATGGTAGTAGCATATCCTTGGGCGATGAGATACTTATGTTTTTTTTGGAAGGAATTACTCCACGCAATATATTAAAAAAATAAAGGAAACAAACAGTCTAGGCACCCGCCAAATACAAAACCAAGCACACCTTGTTAACATCACCAAGCCAAGCAACAAGAAGCCAGAAAAAACAAAGGGAAATCGTAGCAAGGCGCATACAAAACAGAATAATACAAATAAAACTCCAAGCACAATTCACCCCCCAACAGCATCGATCAAGTGGTGTCTTCATTCCGAGCAATCAACATGCGTCTGGTACCACACCTCCAAGTCATTCGCAACAGAACAACTGCCTTTATGTCTTTGATCAAGTCAGAACTGATCTTTTTTGCATGGTAAAGAGTCTTTTATTCCTCTCCTGCCAAATAAAGTAAACCGAAGCAGCAAGGGCAAGTTTATGCAAAAGACTTCCCAATGTCGCGGGTCGAGTCGATAAATACAGCATAATATCCGTCCACACCTCCGGGAAGCCGTGCAGCTCTACCTCCCGTTTAATCCCCCTCCAAACATCCAATGAGAATCTGCATAAAAAAGAGGTGATTATGGGAGTCCACCCCCACCCCACACAAGGAACAAACCAAATTAGGCGGATCATGATTCCAAATGAGAATCCTATCCTGAGTTGGTAACCTCCGGTGACAAGCCAGCCATAAACAAAACGAGTGTTTAGGGATATTCCCCCTAAACCACACCTTCTTAGCCCACGGGACCGAGATCGACGCCCCTAACAATGTAGCAAAGCCCTCACGAACTGAATAGTCGGTCGGTGCGTTATTTAAACCCCGCCATCTCACATTATCCGCCACCCCCGAACGCAGTACAGGCCACCTCGCCGTAGAAAGGTGGGACGCACGACTCACCCAAAGCGGTGGCCAGACACCCTCCAAAGCCACAATAAGATCACGGACAGTCGAAAAGGGCGACAACCCTTGATCACGAACTACCCGATACGTAATATCCGAGGATAGAATGCCTCCCGGTAACCATTGGTCCTCCACCGCCATCACCAATAGTGACCATAAAGAATCGCCGAAGATATGGTCGCAAATCCAATAACTTCTGTAAAAGCAACGACTATGATTGTCTTTTGCGTACAATCCAAAACGGTGTATCCCTGAACCTATGCAAGTAAATCCAGCGGATCCAAAGCGATCTCCTCTTTCGTAAAATATCCCAAACACGGGACGCTAGGATAGCCCTATTCCATGTTGCCAACTTTTTAATGCCCAAACCACCACCCGAGACCGGTAAACAAACCACATCCCATGCCAAGCGACATCTACCTATCGAGTTATCCCCTTGCGACCAGAGAAAGTCACGAAAGAGACCCTCTAAGGTATGAATGACACCCGAAGAGAGCAAGAAAACGAACATCCAATAAAGTTGCATGGATTGCAACACCGACTTTATCAACTGCAATCGACCAACAAACGAAAGGAATTTTGACTTCCAGTTAGAGATGCGATCACGTACCTTAGCTATTAAAACACCATAATCTGTCGCTTTCAATGAAATGGGAGACAATAGGACCCCCAAATAGCGAATAGGGAAAACTCCCGAACAGAACGGTAAACACGCCCTAATAGCTGTACGCACTGCATCCGAAACATTACCAAAGAATATCTCGCTTTTTTCAAGGCTAGGAGCAAGTCCCGACTTGGCATGAGAGGAATGAGCGTCTTTTTTCAGCCAAGAAACGAAGTGTCCATCAGTTGGTGTCTGAAATTCAACGTGTGGTCGACTTTCGGCTGATGGGGGGTAGATCGAGATTGGTTTCGGGATGGTAAGATTGCAGCCTATGGATTTGAAGTTTTCGAAGGAAGTTTTTGCCCGTTGGGTGGCGTTGGCTTTTGCTTGGTCATTTGCCAATTTATTTGTCATGTGGCTTGTTTCTTCTTCTCTTTGCTACTTTTGGCTTGTTGTTTTGTGGTATCTGTTTGGTTGTCACTGTGGGTTGTGGTTAGATTGGTTCTCCTCCGTGGTTAGGGTTTGTCCTTTCCTTTGGTTGGAGTTCCTGTTTGGGAGGGAGTCCCTCGCCATTTAGGTGTATTTTTTTCTTTTCTGTTTTATATATTGCCAGGAGTGCCGCCTCCTTTCCAAAAAAAGTGCCTACTTGGCTTCAAAAATTTGAAGGGCACGTTTAAGCACCTCCACCGACTCCACATCCCCCCGAGTGAACACAAACAAGACATCTGCAACGCAAAGATGAGTGACACGCAAGTCATCATCGCAACCCGCATGGTACCCAAAAGAGGCAGCTTCCTCAATACAATTCCGAAAAATCATCGAAAAACCCTCCATTACCAACGTGAACAGGTAAGGTGACAACGGATCACCTTGGCGAATACCACGTCCTCCCTTGAAAAACCCCACTGAATCACCGTTAACCGCAATAGAGAAAGAAGTCGTGGAAAGCATCTCTTTAACCCATTTAATCAAAGCCGGATGGAAACCAAAGTTTTCCATCATACCAAGCAAGTAAGACCAATCAACTGTATCGTAAGCTTTGCGAATATCGATCTTAAATGCACACCGCGGCGGGCCAACATCTCTTTGGTACCCAGAAACTAGCTCGTGCGCCATTAGAATATTATCCGATATCCTCCTTCCCGGGATAAATGCAGATTGGTTCGGGCTTACCAAATAATCCAGCGAATTTTTCATACGTTCCACAATTACCTTTCTTATACACTTATATAAAAGGGTACAACAAGAGATAGGCCGAAAGTCGGTCACACGAGAGGCATTCGGAACTTTTGGAATTAGACAAATCAAGGTGTAGATCAATTGTCAATGACTACATCCTTTTGAGAGGATGTAACCAGAGGTGTGGCTACCCGGCTAAATAATGGAGCAGAGGAGGAAAAAGGTTCCTCTGTCCGGCTGGTTAGGGATAGGTTCGAGGTGTGCACCTCTTGTTCAATACCTTCTGCTGCTAGACCCACTAAGTAAGGAGTGTGGGTTGCACTGGGAGGGAGCTTGGGATATGTGACAGAGGCATCTTTTCCCATAACTATCTCTGCCTTCGTTTCTTTTCCAAATACCTCTTCGACTTCGGTATATCTAAACTTTTCTTCTTCGGCATCGAAGTCGAAATCAGTGTCAGAATCACCCTCTGTGATCAATGGTTATCGACCATCTCCAAGGTATCGCATGTCCCATTTAGATGTATCTAAAAAAGCTACCTCCAATTTCCAGGAAATTTTCGAAAGAAGTGGCAGGTTTGTTGCTCTGTGGTTCTTCAGGAATTAGTTCCTGAGGTTCTGTGGGCGGTGTAGGTTGACGCTCTTCAGGAATTAGGTTCTGAGGTCTGTGGGTTGGATGAAGGTTTGTTCGGCTTCCCCAGGGATGGTTTGCAGAGGTGTGGTAGGTTTATTCTTACATTTCTTCTTCTTATTGGGCTTGGGGGCATCCTCTATGGGGTTTGGTTCTTGGGTTTTTTTCATTTCCTTTTCTTCTCTTTCCTTGGTCTGGAGGGTTCTACAGATTGAGGAAGGGTGGTTGAGGTTTTGTGTTGGTGGGGTGGTCTTCTTCTATGGTTCTGTGCTATTGGTTACTTGCAGAGGTTCCTTCCTTTGGTTTCCTTAACTTTTCTAGGGCTCTTAGTGTCTGTAAGGTCTCATAAGTCAGTTGAATAGAAGTTCAGGGACTGTTTCTGACATTTCATGTAACTATCCCTTATGGGATATAAATACCTATGTTTGTTTAGAATTTGAGTTAATGATCAGATTAGCTATTCTAATTACCTTTGTACGGCTACACAAGTTCATACCTTTTCTGCATTAATCAAAGTGAGATTTATGACTGCTTGAATGCAATTGTGTTGATTTAATGTATTGCACTTGATATCTGGGATCCACAATTGGTATCAGAGCAGAAAGACGAAAGATCCAAAGGTAAGTTTCTCAATCTTGAGTCATTCCAGTTTTCTTTGTCGACTTTTTGAAAAAGTTCAATCTAGAGTTTTTGATTTTTGTGTTAAAAGCAAAATTGGTGTTAAAGAAGTTGTTCATATTATGTTTCTAGAGTTTTGGTTAACTCTTGGATCACTTTGGTAAGCTTTTTGATCATCAATTTTAAGTTTTTGCAATTCTGGGCTATTAAGACATTGTTCTTTAAAAATTCTTAGTTTTTGCTTAAAAAGTGGGTTTAGTATTGGCTAGTTGTTTATGCTCTTTTAGTTGTTTGTGTGGTATTAGAATTGGTTACAGAGGGTTTCTCGAAGCAATCAAGTCCAAATCGTGGGGTTTTGCACTTCCAGGTATGTTCTTTTTCACGTCTGAGTTTGAATACGGGACTTGAAATTTTTAAGTCCCGGTTTCCTAGTTTCCCGCAATATCATACCGGATCCCGTATTCCTACCGGGCCAGTTCTTGCCTCCCGGGATTCATACCATGATTTGAAATATACCGGAACTCATTCTGGTACCTCATCCGGTTCCGGATTAACACCCGTTCCAGGAGCGATTCCGGCGCTTACCGGGTTCCTGTTTCCATCCGGTTCCAGATCATTACCGATACCGGTTCCGTGTTCAGGTTACCCCGGTTTCACTCTGGGTTCCGGACCAAGTGCCGATTCTAATCCGGTTCCGGACTTATCCCGGTTCCGGATCTCCTCTGTTCTGGGAGTTTGCTTCTGTGTTATTTATTCTATTATTTATTCTCTTATTTTTATCAGTTCCATTTCTTTCCTTATCCTTCTGCGATTACTTCATCTATACTCTTTTAAGTTATTCATAGTTGCCCACTTGAGCTTTGGAATACCTTTTTTTTAGGAAAAGCTTTGGAACACCTTAGTTCACTCTCTCCCTTAGGATTTTGCGCTAGATCACTCGTTTTACCTTTGGATCACTAAAATCGTCTTACGATCACTCAAATGACCGAATAATGAACACTCTAGACGCGCTAGCGATAGGATCTTACCTCAAACCTCCGATCCTTTACCGAGGAGAGTATAACCTATGGAAAGACCGCTTCATGTGCTTTATCGAGTCGAAGCCACTCTACGATGAGATCCTGCGATCGTTGACCCACGGACCAGTTCCTACTCCAATGATGGATGTCCAAGAGCAAGAAGGTGAACCTCCAGCTCAACGAATAGTCAAACCGTATGACAAGCTAACTCCTGAAGAAAGGAGAAAAGTGGATGGAGATAGACTGGCTAAGACATACCTCATCTACAGCCTTCCGAATAACATCTACTACAGTATTGATAGTCAGAAAGGCACGGCTAAAGGAATGTGGAATCAGTTGGCAAAAATCATGCAAGGTAGTCGAGAGGGGAATCAGATGAAGGTTACCAACAACCTTACTCGATATGAAGCTTTCAAGGTCAGAAGAGGGGAATCATTGACAGAGACTTACGAAAGATTCTGCACGCTCATTAACGATCTTCAGAAAAACATCTTTAAGACAAACATGGAGAACAACATCAAGTTCATAAACAACCTTCAGCCTGAATAGAAGGGATTTGTCTTCCATGTTCGTCACAATCATTCTTTAGAGAATGTTCCGCTGCATGAACTCTACGAGATGCTGTTACAAGATGCAGATGATGTTCGTGAACTCATGGGAGATCAGAAGTCTAGTGAAAAGATCAAAGAGGACCCTCTTGCTCTCATCTCTTACAAAAAGGACAAACATGCCCAACGAAGCTCTTATCGAGAAAAAGCTCATAGTGAGACTGAGCATGAGGATGAAGAAGCTGAAAGTGACTCTGACCCCGAACTTGATGGAATCAAGAAAGTTGTTGCCCTACTCACTAGAGAGTACGCAAGGAAGAAATTCTTCAAGAAACCATCCAACAACAACCAACGTTACTCCACCAATACGAAGCACCGAGACTACAGAGACAAATATGAAGGGAAGATGAAGACAGATGAAGGAAAGAAGAATAGTGAGGAAGGTAAGAAGTCTGAAGGAAAGTCTGACGAACAAGATGTTGACGAACTAGTAAAGTGCTACAATTGCAGAAGGCGTGGCCACTTTGCTAGAGACTGCCGGAAATCCGTAGTACGCAATGCTGAGTACTACAAGAACAAGATTTTTTTTGGAGGAAAAATCCAGGCACTGATATAAAAAATAAAAGATTACAAGAGTTCAAGGTCCACGCCCAAAATAACCAACAAAGCCACAAACGGCTCTAAAAAGGAACCACAAAACGACTAACCAAAAAAGCGAAAGGGTAAAAGACAAAAAAATACATGCAAAATAAAATACACCCCAAGCGCCACCAACAAGCAACACCGAAACCCAAAGGCCTCCAACGATCAGTCATCATCATGAAGCGCACTCGTCCCTCTAAACTTGAACTTCCACGCCATCCTTTCCAACACAATGTCTTTAATCAGCTTTAAAAGACAAACGCACGAACGAGATTGCGAAGAGAAGAGTCTTCTATTTCTTTCTTGCCACACAAAGTAAACCGCAGCTGAAATGGCAAGACGGTGAACAGTCTTCCTTTGCCTTCTAAGAACAGTAATAATCGTATCCCACATGTCTGGAAGAGACATCCCAAACTCATCTTTAACACCCTTCCAAATATCTCTAGCGAACGGGCATTGAAAAAACAAGTGCCCATGAGAGTCCATACAATTCGAGCAAAACACACATACCGGGTCAGGAGGCTCGTGCTTCCACATCGCAATCCTGTCTTGAGTTGGTAGTCTCCCCCTACACGCCAACCACATGCAAAAAGCATGTTTCGGTATACATGCGCGAAACCACACCCCTTTATGCCAATCCATAATAGGAGAGACCCCCACCATGGACTTCCAAGCCTCTTTAACCGAAAAGGGGATCAGATCTCGATCAACACTCACCCAACAAAGCTCATCGCTAGTCCCATCATTGAGTTGCGGAACTGAAAGGGCAGAAAGACCATCCACCATTTGAACCCAATCAGGGGGCCAAACATCACTCATCTGCATAAGAACCTCTCGAACAGTAGAATCCGGACGAAACCCAAAATCATGTACTGAACGATTTGAAATAAACCGCGTAAGATGACCCACCTGAATCCAACCATCTTCCCACGCATTAGTCTGAGAGCCATCACCAAGCTTGACTCTGAAAAATTGTCGCACAAAAGAGCGAAGATCCATAATTTTACGAAAAATCCACGGCCAACTAGGCTTGCACGAAATGCGCCAGAAAGGGTTAGCATGGATATAGTGGAGATACACCCTGCGAATCCAAAATGACTGTCGTTTCCGAACAAGATCCCAAACATGTCTAGTTAAAAGCGTGCAATTCCATAACGATAGCTTTTTAAGCCCCAATCCGCCACACGACATTGGAGAGCAAACATCCTCCCGAGCCACCCTACACCGACCACGCGAACTCTCCCCCTGATTCCATAAGAAATCACGAAAGAGGGCCTCCAGTTGGTGGATAACACCCGAAGGAAATAGAAAAACCGACATCCAGTACAGTTGCATCAAGAAAAAGATGTTGTTGGCAAGGCAGAAAGAAGCAGGTAAAGCTTTGATGGCAGAAGACGATCACTGGCTCGTCTTGACTGAAGATGAAGAGGACGAAGCTGAAGCTCATATGTGCTACACTGGCACTCAGCCAGGAGAATCTGACACTGAAGATGAATCTTCAAGCAAGAATAAGGAGAACGCCGAATGTCAGGTATGTGCTTCTTTTAATACTAAACTTATCGATCAGATGCAGGTCATGGTGCGTACCTTAGACTGTTTTAAACAAAAGATTAAAGCCAAAGACGCCCAAATTACTAAGCTAGAAGCTGATGCCAAAATCAAATACGACACCATAGGCAAGCTAGCTATTGAAAAGGCTGAAAATAAGTGTGTGATAGAAAACTATCAATCCGAATGCTTAGCCATTTCAAAAAGGGCAGAATCCCTAGAGACCCAACCCTCCGAATACACAGAAAAGTTAGAAAAGTCTCAGGAGGAATATAACAAGACTGTCGTTCTTCAAGACAAAGTTCAAAAACAAAATGATTTGTTGACTAACAAGCTTAAGGATCTAGAATCCAAACTTTATAAACTCGGTCAATCAGAACAAACCATTCATTTGAATAAACCGAAGGAATTCAAGTACTACAACTCTCTTTGGGGACTCGAATATGATAATCCGTGTTACCTTAAAAAAATATTATCAAAAGTTCCTCGTGCAAATCATTTCTAGGAGTGTCTCTTGACACCGATGACAAGATTTTGAGTTATCAAAATAAAGGTAAGGCGGTTCAAACCGAATCTATTCAAAGGAATCTTTTCTCTGACTTTAATAATCCCTTTGCGGATGATTCCTTTAACTGCTCCTCATCCGACTCTGATGGTGAAAACCTATTTGATTCTGCATGACGGTTTTCTAAGTTCATGAATTCCTCTGTTTGTCATGATGAAGATATTGCAAAATTTGATTTTTCCCCAAAGCTTGCCAGTCACATTCAACTTTTGGATAAAATGCCCACACCAGTACATTTTGAAAAGGGAGAATGTTCTAACTCCAAAAACGTTTCTAAAACCACTTCTTCAAAATCTAAATCTAAACGACGGTCCAAGAAACGATCTAAAACCGGTAAAAGGTCTACACGACAACCCTATTACTCCAGCTCCTCTGACAATAACTTTAATGCCATTTCAGATAGAACGGGTCGGGGGAGAGCTGTTCAACAAGAGTGGGTAGAAAAGAAGCCTAAGTTACGCTACGAGAAGACTCAATCTTTTAATTCATTTTCAATAACAATCATGGTTTTGCTTTCAATAAGTCTGTTGAACATGGTTTTCAATTTTTTTATGGAAAGGAGGCGGCACTCCTGGCAATATATAGAACAGAAAAAAAATTACACCTAAATGGCGAGGGACTCCCTCCCAAAAAGGAACTCCAACCAAAGGAAAGGACAGACCCTAACCAAGGAGGAGAACTAAACTAACGAAAACCCACAATTACAACCAAACAAGAACCACAAAACAACAAGCCAAAAGTAACAAAGAGAAGAAGAAACAAGCCACATAACAAATAAAATGGCAAAAAACCTAGCAAGGACCATCGCCACCCAACGGGCTAAACCCACCTTCGAAAACAACAAAGCCATAGACAACTTCCTTATCGTCCCGGAACCAATCACGCTCTACCACCCAATAACCGCAACTCAACCACACGATGGATATCAGCCACCAACTGCTGAACATTCCGTTTCTTAGCCGAGAAAAGACGATCATTCCTCTCATGCCAAATGTAATAGATAGTTGCCGAAAATAGTAGCTTTTGCCTCAAAGTCGTGAATCTCCAACGGCCATACCGAATATCCTCCAAGATGATAGCCCAAGTATTCGCATTCAAAGGAACCTGCAAAGAGGACTTAATAGAAGCCCAAACCTGAGCCAAAAAAGGGCAATCAAAAAATAGATGATCGTGTGAATCCAAGCATACACTACACAATGAACACACCAACGAGCCCGCATCGCTTCTCCAAGCTTGCATCCTATCTTGCGTCGGGAGACGATTCTGAAATGCTAACCAAACACAAAAAGCATGCTTCGGAATGTGTTCAGAAAACCAGCAAACCCCATACCAAGAAACCTTCTCATAAGGACCATCCAAAGTATCCCAAACCTCCGCAACCGTAAATCTGGTAGGCTGATGACGACGGTTCAACCACATAATCTGGTCCCTAATCCCCGGAAAGAGACATGGCACCGAAACCACCTGAAGATCCGAACAATGCCGCACCCACTCTTGCGGCCAACCCTGTTGTAAGGAGCCAATAACGTCCGCAACTGTAGAATCCCTGGAGAACCCAATCGCATGTACCAATCTGTATTAGAGAAACCGCGAAAGGTGGCCAACCGATAGCCACTTATCCTCCCACGCATTCGTAAAAGTACCATCACCCACAACATGCATAAAATATGGTCAAAATTGTTCGCGAAGAGCTAGCAATCTACACCAAACCCATGTTGACGAAGTGGATGGCGCAACATTCCAAAAACTAGAGTCCCGTAACCGATGCAAATGAACCCGCGAAACCCATAATGAATCACGCTTCCGCAATATATCCCATAATTGCGCTGAAAGGAGACATCTATTCCATTGGGCAAGCCGTTTTAAACCCAAGCCACCCATAGCCTTCGGTTTGCAAACCTCACTCCAAGCAAGCCTAGCTCTACCTCTCGAGCTATCACCATGAGCCCATAAAAAATCTCTGAAAAGTCTTTCTAAATCATGTAAAACCGAAATCGGAACCAAAAAGACCATCATCCAGTACAGTTGCAAGGACTCTAAAACCGATTTGATCAATTGTAAACGACCACCAAAAGATAAGAATTTGGCTTTCCAATTTACAATTCGAACACACACCTTAGCGATCAATGGCTGAAAATCAACCACACGAAGCCGTTTAGACGATAGAGGCACTCCAAGATATCGAAACGGTAAAGAGCCCGTCTGAAAGGGTAAAAGTTGAGAAATAGCTTCTCTAACCGGCTGATCAACATTCGAAAAAAATACTGAACTTTTGGCCATGCTCGGACGCAAACCCGAAGCACCCGCAAAGTCTTCCAAAGCATGCTTTAAGACACGAACCGAAGCGACATCACCTTTGGTAAAAACCTATATGATCGTCCGCAAAACATAAATGTGTCAAATGCGTTCTAGTACATTCCTTATGAAATCGAAATCCACCATCCAACTCAATGCGTCTCCGGAGTAAGCCCGAAAAAGCTTCCATGACCAGTGTGAACAAATAGGGAGAAAGAGGGCATCCTTGAAGAATGCCACGAGCCCCTTTAAAGAATCCATGAGATTCACCATTAACAATCACCGAATAGGATGTGGTGGATACAAGCTCCATAATCCAATGGCGCATGATGGGATGAAAACCCATCCCCTCGAGCACCGCATAAAGAAAACCCCAATCAACCGTATCATAGGCCTTTTGAATATCAATCTTAAAAGCACAATTAGAAGAATCTGTCTCCATGTCAAAACCAACCAAAAGCTCATGGGCCATCATTATGTTATCAGAAATTCGCCTACCCGGAATAAAAGCCGACTGATTTGGACAAACCAAACCATCTAGGAAATCACGAATCCTCCATGAAACGATCTTGCGTATGCATTTATATACCACCTTACACAACGAGATAGGACGATATTCCGTCACCTTAAAATCGTTAGGTGACTTTGGAATGAGGCAGATCAACGTATGGTTAAGTTCACGAGCTAAACGACCCCGATAAAAGAAATCTTGGACTGCAAGTGCCACATCCGCACCAATAATGTCCCAAGAAGCCTTAAAAAAACTTCGCTAAAAATCCGTCCGAACCCAGCGCACGATCATCCCCAATATCAAAAATGGCAGCTTTGACTTCCTCCTTATTGATTGGGCGAATCATAAAATTCGCATCCGCAATCGAAAGCTTCGCCCGAAACAGATCAGGTGGTAAAACCGGGTTTAGAAAAGGGTCCTTTTCCCCAAGAATATGCTGAAAATGATCCACAAAAACTTGTTCCACACCCGGACCACTCACCACGGTGCCACTAGCATCCATTACCGAATCCACCCTAGAATGATGCTTTCTTTCCTTAACCGTGCGGTGGAAAAAGGCCGTATTAGAGTCACCCTCAGATAACCAACGGACCTTCGCCCGTTGCCGGAAATTCTCCTCCTCCAACAGTAAAGCATCCTGATAAGCCCCCATTACATGAGCTAAATCATGCTGCAATAAAACGTTAGATGGATCTAAATCAACCACTTTTTGCACCTTATCAACTTCAATACGAAGGTCTTTAACCCGCTTAGAAAGACTCCCATGCGTAGATCGGAGCCTACATAGAGGAGTTTTAGCCGCTTTCAAACGAGTCAACAGTTTATACATCAAAGAGCCATCCGCGTGAATAGTCCAAGAATCGGCAACCGTCGCCAAGAAATCAACATGATGGACTAAAAAGTTATCAAATTTAAAAGATCGATTTCCCTTCACCACCACACTTTTCACCGTGGTAACCATAGGAGCGTGATCCGAGACTCCCCGTGGCAAAAATTTGGTCGAAACACCAGAAAACCCATCACCAAAACCTGTATTCATCATTACACGATCCAATTTCCGCACAATACCATTACCCCCTCTCGGCTTTTGAACCCATGTATAATAAATGCCAGAAAACCGAACATCAAAAATGTTAAGGGCACCCACACAATCCAGAAAATCAGCCATGCCGTGATCAATTCGGGAAGACCCACCCTCGCTCTCCTCCAGATGTAAAACAGTGTTAAAATGTCCCATTAGAAGCCAAGGTTGAGAACAAACAAAGTTTCCAAAATGAAGCAAGTTCTCCCACAAGATGCGACGCCGAATAGCATTATTATCACCATAGATAACCGAAATAAAGAAAAAATCAGTCGAGCCACGAAGACAAACCTTACAGTGCATGACTTGGTCCGTCATTGAAACAACAAAAACATCCATAACAGAGGGATTCCAACCAACAATAATGCGAGTACCATGCAAACAAACCGAATGGTTCGAAACCCATGACCAGACCCCAAAAACGTTCCTCGTAACCGAATCCAAATTAGACGCGAGAACATGCGTTTCCAACATAGCACAAAAAGAAAGAGAATTCAAATGGATAAAAGATTTTACCTCCCGTTGTTTGATCGAGGAATTCAACCCTCGAATATTCCAAGCACCAAGCTTTAACATTGAGAAGCTGGGAGGGTAGTGTCTTCCACACCCGACACCGAAGGATTAGAATACACCCCAGCAATTCAAATGGTTTTCAATTTACGTTTAAACTTACTTCCGTTCAACAATTGATTCAACTTTTGCGTGATTGTGTTTGTTGCTCTATGTGTGGAATGAATGATTTTGTCGATAATAAACATGCATCTGATTGGTTTGGAACATATCATGTGCTTAATTCGCGTTCACATCGTAATAAATCCCAAAAAGGACCCAAATCTAAACGGGCCCCGAGAAAAGGTGTTGCACCTAACTTATCAGGACCCATTTACAAATGGGTACCTAAGAACCCCTAATTTCTGTTTTGCAGCCCGGTCATGTGTTGTTTCTTGATTCCGGTTGCTCCAAACACATGACTGGTAAACGGGAGTTGCTCACCAACTTCAAGGAGAAGTACTGCGGTGACGTTCGTTTCGGGATCGATAATGTAGCGCTGATCATGGGATATGGCGGTCTAGTTCAGGACAAACTTACCATAAAGCGAGTGTCCTACGTCGAAGGATTGGGACACAACCTCTTTAGCATCGGGCAATTCTGTGGCAAGAATCTTGAAGTCAACTTCAAGGCGAAGAGATGCAGCATTCGTAACGAAGACGGAATAGAGATCCTCGCGGGAACTCGACGAACGAATCTGTACACTATCAATCTCGCCTCATTGAAGACCGACAAAGCTGTGTGCCTCATGTCCAAAGCCACTACTCAACAGAATTGGTTGTGGCATCGATGGCTTTCCCACCTTAACTTCAAGAACATAAATAAGCTGTTGCTAGGCGGACTCGTCAAAGGAATGCCAGAACTGAGGTTCGAGAAAGAACATCTCTGCTCCGTATGCGAAATGGCTAAAATGAAGAAGGCGACTCACAAACCGAAAGCGGGTTAAGCACGTCCAGGCCATTGGAACTCGTACACATGGATCTTTGCGGTCCTATGCACGTACAAAGCATCAATCATAAGAAGTATGTACTAGTGATGGTGGATGACTTTTCAAGATACACCTGGGTCAAATTTTTCCGTTCGAAGGATGAGATTCCCGGATTAATCATCAACCACCTGAAGAGTGTCCATAACAACAAGCAGCTGCCCGTCATATCAATTCGCACTGATAACGGCACTGTGTTCAAGAATCGTATTATGGGTGATTATCTCACATCAGTCGGGATTTCACACAACTTCTCCGCTACATGGACTCCTCAACAAAACGGCGTAGTGGAACGTCGCAATTGTACCTTGGTGGAAGCGGCACGAACTATGCTGACTCAGTACAACCTTACAATGTTCCTATGGTCTGAAGCTGTCGCCATGACTTGTTATACTCAGAAGCAATCCATTGTCAACAAACGCTTTAACAAGACGTCGTACGAGCTCATCAACAACCGCACCCACAACATCAACTACTTTCATGATTTCGGTGCAAGTGCTTCGTGAAGAACGACAAGGATGACCTCGGCAAGTTCAAACCAAAGGCAGACGAAAGGATTTTCATCGGCTACTCACCCACCTCAAAAGCATTCCGTGTCTATAACAAGAGAATGAAGACCGTCATTGAGAGCATAAATGTGTCCTTCTACGAATTGGTCAACTTGGCTTCTGTACACCTCAGTTCAGAACTCGTGCTAATAGGAGTGCTGGCCTCCGATCATTCTAGATCGGAAATCGAGCACGCTCTAGTAGATCCTTCTTCGTCCAATACGTCGAACTCTCACCGTTCTGATTTATATCTACTTTTTGAACATTTCTATGATGATCTTTATATTTCCTCAGTATATGATAATTCTTTGAATGTAGATGGAGCGGTTGTGGTATCATCGCAGATTACTAGTCCTCCAATATCCCCCAACACAACATCGTCAGAGGACTCACCCTTAACGCCAGTGATAGAGTCGATACCGTCTTCTATCACGAATACAGTTTCTGAGACCGACTCACCAATAGTTCCATCCACACCATCATCCCCCGGATCAAGCAACAGTGTATCCCTAACTGACACGGCCGAAGCCACTTCATCAACCATTGAACCTGAACAATCAGCGGCCGTCACACCCTTGCATCCGACCCCATCGCTAGAGGCAGTTAAGACCTACCCCAAGGCTCATATCTTGATCCCGAGAATTCTCAGCCATCCACGAACCCGCTACCTCATACACGGAAGTGGACTCGAGCACATCCAACCGAACTGATCCTTGGTTATCCTTCAACTCCAGTTCAGACTCGAGCTACGGTGGAATCCGACTACACCTCCCTGGTACTACTAAGCAACACTAAAAAAAGGGCGGCAACAGAAAACGAGTGCCTATTCTCTATCTTCCTCAGCAATGTTAAACCCTCCTCAGTAAAGGAAACCTTGAACGACCCGGACTGGATAATTGCCATGCAAGAGGAGTTGACCGAATTTTAGAGCCTCAAGGTTTGGCGTCTGGTCCCGCGTCCGAAACACAAGACGATTATCGGAACCAAATGGATCTTCAAGAACAAGAAGGACGAGAACGGGATCGTCGTTCGGAACAAGGATAGGTTGGTAGCTAAAGGGTATAGACAACAAGAAGGGATTGACTATGAAGAGTCGTTTTCCCCAGTCGTGCGCATAGAAGCCATCAGAATGTTCCTAGCATATGTCGCTCACAAAAATTTCACCGTCTTTCAGATGGACGTGAAGACAACATTCCTCAACGGCAAACATAAGGAAGAGGTCTACGTCTCCCAACCTGACGGTTTTGTCAGTGCTTCTCACCCCAATCACGTCTATCTCGTAGACAAGGCACTGTACGGACTGAAGCAAGCACCGAGAGCTTGGTATGACGCATTATCTACATTTCTCATAAATGCAGGCTTCTCGAAAGATAAAATCGACACAAATCTCTTCATTAAGATAGAAGGTAAGGACATTATTTTAATTCAAATCTAAGTCGATGACATTGTATTCGGTTCTACAAACCCCAAATACTGTCATAACTTTTCAGTCCTCATGAAAGCGCATTTTAAAATGAGTATGATGGGTCAGATGAATTTCTTTCTTGGTCTACATGTTAAACAACTATCGACTGGGATATTCATCAATCAATCTAAGTACATCGCGGATATTCTTCAGAAACTCCAGATGAAAAATTGTACACCCATGAAGACACCCTGTCACCGGGTGCGAAGTTACACGCCGATCCTGACGGAAAGGACGTGAACACTAGAACCTATAGAGGAATGATAGGTTTATTGATGTATTTAACGGCAAGTAGGTCGGGTATCATGTTTTCAACCTTTCTGTGTGCTCGGTTTTAGTCTAAACCGAAGGAGTGCCACCTTTCAACAGTTAAACGCATTTTCCGTTATTTAAAAGGTACTGCTGATCTTGGCCTTTGGTACCTTAAAGACACAGGTTTTGAACTCACAACATTCTTGGATGCTGATCATACGGGAAGCATGCTCGACCGGAAGAGCACAACGGGTCACGTCCAGTTTCTTGGCGACAAGTTGGTTAGCTGGGCCTCCAAAGAGCAAACACGCGTCTCCACATCCACGACAGAAGCGGAGTACGTGGTCGCCGCTAGTTGTTGTTCCCAAGTAATATGGATGCATACACAACTGAAGGATTACGGGTTCCAGTACTCGCAAATCCCGATCTATTGTGACTCGAAGAGTGCCATAGACATCACCAAGAATCCGGTCCAGCATCCGAAGACCAAACATATAGACGTGCGTTATCACTTCATTAAGGATCATGTTGAACGAGGTACGATCGAACTTTATTTCATAAGTACAGAAAATCAATTAGCAGACCTATTTACCAAAGCTTTGGACGAAAAACGGTTCAATGAACTCGTGTCCAAACTAGGTATGCTGAACTTAAAAGTTTGATCCACCCTTGCACTTGTTACACCTTCTCTTCAGTTCGAGTTAGCTAACTCTCACGTATATTCTATCTCCAATAGGATATACACAAGATACACTTGCCTCTTAGTGCAGTCTCAGTGTTTCAAGCACATCGGTGCATCGTCATCTGTATTTATGTAATTATTTTCGCTTGTATTTCGATTTTCTGCATGTTTCTTGCTTGTATTTCTTTTCGTCATTATTTTTGTTTTTTAATTCCCAGGCTACTAACATGTTCTTCTGAAGGATGTCCACCAAAGTCCAAGTCACCGAGGTAAGTTCCCCAAACTTTCTTTGTCAACACTTGAGGGGGAGCATCTCGATATTTCTTAAAGTTTTTAAGTGTGCAAGTAATGCTTATAAAGTTGAGGGGGGAAACGAAATATTTCATATGTCGAGGGGGACCAATATCATTTTGCAATTTTGAGGGGGAGAAATGTAAATTTTCAATATTGAGGGGGAGCAAGGTCATTTTTGAAAGTTGAGGGGAAGAAGTGTCATTTTGCAAAGTTGAGGGGGAGAAATACATTTTTAAGATATCCAGGGGGAGCATTGTAAATTTCAAAATCTTAAGGGGTTGAAATCATTTTTTCTTTAAACTTCCGGGGTAAATTTTGCAAATCTCTTAAAGTTGAGATAAGTCGGGACCGGGAGTGGGAAACAATCCGATACCGGGACTCACTGCTGGTACGGGCCGGTATATAAATTGGTTTGAGCTTGGTTTGTACACACAATTTAAAAAATTCGCGCTCAAAACCTCTCCTGACCAACTTCTTCTCACATTACTCTTAAATCCTCTGATTTTGCTCCGATTGGTCTCAGAACTTCACTCAGATTACCAGGTATGTTCTCTAATCATCAAATAATTAGTAATCGTTGCCCGAAATAGATCATTCTGAGGAGTTACTCGATCATTTTGGTCGATCTCTCCACTGTCGGTGCCGCTAGGGTTTTCTAACCCTTTGGTTTGATCGTGTTTCCTAAAATCGATCATGCCTCGCTCGATTTCGCTAGCATATATGTGTATAGACTCAAAATTGACATCTGATTTGGTGTCGAATTGGTTCGATTTGACCTCAATCTTGACCGACTCACCGGTTTTGGGTTTCCCGGAGTCGACTCTAGGGTTGCGTGGTCCCGGGGTCATTCGACACCGGGTTCCGCCATCTCCTGGGCCAACTCCCGGGTTCTTGATGTCCCGACCCTTCTCAATCCCGATATTGGAACCGGTGTTTGTAAATCCTGGTGTTGGTAAATCCCGGATCGGGAACCGGTCAAGTCCCGGTATTCGGGAACTCCCGGCACGGAATCGGATCCGGTCCCGAGTCCGGGCTCCCCAATCCCGGTATGTTCCCGATTCCGGTACAAGATTTTTTTCCCAGAAGTCTGTTTAGTCGTATTTGTTGGTGCTTGTTTCATTATGTATCTTATCTTTCACCCTGGGTTCGTCAGAATCCGACTAGGTGACTTGTTCCAGATTAACTTCGACTCTCGGTCCCGCTCAAATCCGAGAAAACGAAGCCCGAAACTTGATCATGCTTTGGAAATTCAAGTGATCATCTAACACCATTCCTTTCAGGTACCCAAATGGCGAACCCAAACCAACCCGCTCCATAAGGCAATGCCCCACTGCTTCCAGGTGGACCGAATCTTCCTATGCAACTGAACAATTTCCACTTGGACACGACTTCAATAATCTGCCAATGCCCGATCATTGTGGAGATACTCAAACGACACCCACTCAATCATGCCTTGATGGAGACTGCTACAGTTCCAACAGTATAAGTGCAACAACTCTGGAGGTCCCTCACCTTGGTCGCACGTGGCCAAGAATTTGACCATCAAGGCCGCATTGCTGACACACCAGTGGTAATCACCATAGATCTTCTGCGCCAGATACTCAGTCTACCGGATGCAACTTCCGTCCCTGGCAGGATTAGCTTTCACAATTCTGTATCAGACACTGTACTCTGCAAGAAGATGCACGCTCTCGGTTATGCTAGATAACTCACCCAACCATCGCACTTCTCCAGAGCTCATCTGACACCAATATGGTACACGCTATTCACTATTCTCAACAGGTGTCTCTCGTCAATCACCAAGGGAATAGACCAAACCACTGTGAACCTTCTACGCCTCATTGACGATGCGGCCTACAACAAACATACCGACTACGCTTCCATCCTATGGAATGAGCTGATCGAGAAAGTCCAAAAGAAAGAAGGAAATAAAAAGCTGGCGTGCCTCCCGTTCCCCAGATTTCTCCAACTGATCGTCGCATACCTTCTGGCCGTCTACGCAACCATCCCAAGATGCGCTGAACACGAGATACTTTTCTCTACACGAATGACTAGGATCCATAACAAACAACCCATACCTGACCTAGTCCCAATGGTACTACATGCTGACCTGTTAGCTGTCGCTGACCCTTTGGCACTAAGTATGATAGAATATAGGCGAGAGAACAATCTAGTCGCTCCGATGATCCAACCAGATCAGGCAGGACCTGCCCAAGGAGCGCGTCTCGAGCGACGTGAGTGGTCCACGCACCAGAGGAGGTAGGGTCCGGAGAGCAGGGGCTCCCGGACAGGGCATGGTGAGAGAAAATATCGTGAGGGGATAAGATGCGGGCAGTGCTAAAAGGTCATCTCGCGGAGCTAGCTCGTTCATCGCCAATCCACCCCACCCCACACCTCTACTCAACCCTAAGACGACGAACTAGAACTGCATGAGGTGGAGGTGGTCGATATCATGCGTGACCAGGCTCAAGAAGAGGCAGCCTCCTCTTCTAGCTCAGAATCCGGCTCACCATCCGGATCAGCCTCTAAATCGGGCTCTGGCTCAAATTCGGGTTCCGAATCTGGTTCTAAATCAGGTTCAGAGTCCGGGTCTGAATCAGGGTCCTCAGGATCAGAAAATGCGTCAACAGAATCAGATGACCAGAATGACGACCAATTCAGACTGGAACCAATTCCCCATCCCCAAGCCCAAATTGGAGAGATAAGGAGAGGGGAGTGAGAATTAGTTGAAAATGAAAGTAAAAGTGAGCAAGTGAGGGAAAGGCGGAGTAAGCAAAACAATGAGCATTATAGAGAGAAGAGGCAATCTACTCAGGTTGCCTCCACCCAGCCTAAATTAAGCCAGGCAACCACATCCACTACCCCGTCTCATATGCTGGGACAATGTATTGAAACATACGTCGTAGGCCTAGCGATGCAATCGCACACCCTCCTCAGCCACTCAGTGTCTTCTCAATAGGATACTGTTTCACTTTCTCAAGGGGACGTAGCACAACTGCCACCGGTCTCTCACTTGGAGAGTTCCAGTGTTTAAACAAGAGAACTCCTACCCTAATTCTCGACATCTTTGGATGCACGATTGAGTCTAGAGCCACTTGTTGATCAAATTTATTTGGCTAGGACACAGACCAACAGTACGGCTAATGTCGATATTCTTTCTGACTCGACTGGAACACCCCGAGTGAGTCTACCATTCGGTGGCTTGCAAGGACAGGGTGGAAGTCCTTCCACGGCTATCCTTACGCCAACCGTGAGAGCAGGCGGTATTGCGGTGCAATCCACCGTAGTTACTACAACTGGTCAGCTACGTGCGCCAGGTGTTAGCCTCCCGGAGTTTGTCTCCAAGGAAACCATGGACTACGCCCTAAAGGCTGTCCAATATGAGATCCTAATGAAGTTGTCAGAAGACTTGGACTTCATCAAACGGTCCATCACGGGTAAGGAAGTAGTGACAGATCCCCCCGTGCAAACACCGATACAACATCCCCATCCAAGACCAAACCCTCAGGACATGAGCATCGATGCCCTCAAGGCCGCTTTACTCGATAAGCTCTTGTCCCAATCAAACACCGACACATCCTCTGAAGCCGACCTAGTGAGCCTTCTATGCTCACAAACACTCAACCTGACTCTCAAGCCCAGATACACTCAAAGCTAGATACCCTTACCTCAACCTTAATCGACGTCAAATGCACCCACGAAACCTTATCCGAGAGGGTTGCCAGCGTAGAAAACACCTGACTCTCATCACCGCCCACGCACGTGAGAAAAATTAGAGATTAATGGCTGACATATTGAAAAAAACCCGCACCCCAGAGGAATTTCCATAAACACACAAGTGTAGGAAAGGGACAAAGGCTTTGTGAAGAGAGAACCTCTGAGAGTTGGGGTCGGTTTTCCTCGCACAATGATTACACCTTTTTAATACCTAAACGTTTGAAAATCATTGAGTTTGTCGAGAGAGAATCATTTCTAAGAAACTTTAGGTCTCAGAAGCTCTGTGAATGGTCCAATAGGCTCTTTGACCCAAAAATTTTAATAAAAGAAAATTCTCAGAAAGTTTGGACCAATCAAAGTTTGGATTTGTTTAATGAGGTACATTGGGATATATTTTGAATTTTTTTCCGGAAAAAGTGTTTTTGAAATTGAATTTGTGCATCAAAATTACCAAAAATGACTTGCTCCCCCTTGAATGATTACCATCTTGAACTTTCGTCCGAAAACTAGTCATCTTTTGCTCCCCCTTGAACTATGCTTGGGTCAAATGTGATAAGTAATACACACGACATAGATCAAACAACCTTAAGAGGTTTTATGACTAAGGCCAGAGGCTATGTGGAAGGTCACAGAAGCTCGTACACATAAGGATTATGTAAAAGAAGCAACTTTACATGCTAAAAGAACAAAAAGATACATATTTACAAAGGTAGAGGCTCTGTACCAAGGTGTAGAGGTTCTGTTAATCAACTCATATTTAACATTCCCAACTTGCCAACAAAGAATAGAAATCTTTTCTCATCTAAGAGTTTAGTGAACAAGTCAACAAGTTGATACTCTGTGGGCACAAAATACGTCTCAATGGTGCCCTTTTCGACATGATGTTTCAGAAAGTGATATCTTATATCGATATGCTTTGTTTTGGAGTGTTGAACTGGATTTGCAGAGATGGCAATATCACTCTTTGAGTCACAGAGGATGGGTATCTTGACGATGTCTAGACCATAGTCTCTAAGATGGGTTTTCATCCACAAAACTTGTGTGCAACAACTAGCACGAGCAACATATTATGCTTTTGTCGTAGAAGTAGATACATAATTTTGTTTCTTGGATGTCCAGCTTACTAGTTTTCCACCTAGAAATCGGTAACTTCAATAGGTACTTTTCTTGTCTAGTTTGCATCCTCTATAATATGAGTCTGTGTAAGCCATTAGTTCAAAACTAGAGTTCTTTGGATACCATAGGCCAAGATATTTGGTCCCTTTGAGGTATCTAAAGATCCTCTTCACTACATAAAGATGAGATTCTTTGGGATTTGCTTGATACCTTGCACAGAGACATGTAGCATACATAATATCTGGTCTACTTGCTATTAAGTACATAAGAGACCCTATCATTCCTCTGTAGAGCTTACACTCCACAGATTTACCCTCTGGATCTGAATATAATTTAGATCCAGTGGCCATAAGGGTTTTCAGAGATGAAGATTCAGAGAGTTTGTATTTTGACAAAATACCAGAAATATATTTTGATTGACTTATAAAAATACTCTCTATTGTTTGTTTGACTTGAAGCCTGAGGAAGAAATTAAGTTCTCCCATCATGCTCATTTCAAACTCACTCTTCATGAGTTTATCAAACTTCTTGCAGTACTTTTCATTGGTAGAGCCAAATATAATGTCATCTACATATATTTGTACAAGTAAAATCTCACCATTTTTCTTCTTATAAAACAAAGTAGTATTAGTTGTACCTCTTTCAAATTGATTTCAAGAATGAAATTTGTGAGACGTTCATACCAAGCTCTGGGGGTCTATTTTAATCCATAGAGGGCCTTGTCCAAAAAGTAGACAAGATTTGGGTACTCTGAACTCTCAAATCCAGGTGGTTGTCTGACATAAACATCCTCTTGTAATTTTCATTTAGAAAAGCAGACTTTACATCCATTTGGTACACCTTAAAACCTCTGTGGGCAGCGAAGTCAAGAAAGATTCTGATGACCTCTAATCGTGCGACAGGGGCAAAGGTCTCTTCATAGTCTATCCCTTCTTCTTGGCAATATCCTTTTGCAACCAATCTTGCTTTATTTCTTATTACAATCCCATCTTCGTTCTTCTTGTTTCTGAAGACCCGATTGGTCCCTATAGCATATTTGCCTTTTGGCAGAGGTACAAGGGACCAAACTTTGTTGCGCTCAAACTGCAGAAGCTCTTCTTAAATTGCTTCTACTTAGTTTGGATCTTCTAGGGCCTCAGAAATCTTCTTTGGTTCACACCTAATAAAGTTTGTGAAGAAACAAAAATTAGCAGTGGCAGACCTAGTCTTTACACCTTCAGAAGGACTGCTGATTATATGGCTCTATGGATGACTTTGTGTCCACTTGGTCATCCTTGGAAGATGGTCGTTTGCAGCATCAAGGTTCACTTCTGTCGAAATGTCTGTTGGTTCAGGCATCACCTATGTAGTGGTGGGAATGTTATCATTTGTGCTTACAACAAGAGTTTTGTCTTCTGTATGAGGTGGTGTTGAGACCTCTGTGGTTATTGGCGTAGAGTTCTCTTCGTGCTCTGGTGGGGAAAACTCTGTGATCACCGGTGTTGGATTTTTTGCGTGTATTGGTGTCAATTCCTCTGCATGATCTTGATTGACATCTTCTGCGTGTACTCTTGTTGAATTCTCTGCATGCTCCCCCTCAACCATAGGACCTACACAAGTAGTTGAAGAGGGTGAAGGATTCGAAGGACCAGTTAAGGATATACCTTGTGGTGCTTGGTCCGCAGAGCTTCGCGTTCCAGAGGCTCTGTGACCATACACAGAGGGTTCATCATTATCAAAAGATACATTGATACTTTCTAGTATAATTCTTGATTTCAGGACATAGACTCTCTAGGCTAAAGATGATGATGAGTATCCAATGAATTTTGCCACATCAGCCTTCTTATCGAACTTTCCCAGCTGTTCTCTGTCGTTTAAAACAAAGTATCTGCAACCCGAGACATGAAGAAACTTTATGTTAGGTTTTCTTTGGTTGATTAAGTGGTAGGGAGTTTTCGTGTGTCGTTTCACTATTAGAGATCTATTCTGAGTGAAATAGGCAGACGAAATTGCTTTTGCCCAGAATGAAGTCGGTAATCCTAATGCGGTGAGTATGGTTCTGGCGGCCTCCACAAGTGTTCGGTTTCTTCTATCTACAACGCCATTTTGTTGTGGAGTTCGTGCGGAAGAGAAGTTATATGATCTTCCTTCTTTAGTGAGATAGGCTTCTATGGTTGAGTTTTTGAATTCAGGGCCATTATCACTTCTTAACTTTTGCAGTTTACAGTCATACAGAACCTAGATTTTTCTCATAAGATTGATTAGAATATTGGGAACATCAGACTTCTTTCGAACAAATTCAACCCAAGTATACCTTGAGAATTCATCAATTAGTATAAGAATATACTTTTTTCCTTCGTTCACTCCTGGTCGTCGCGCTAAGAATCCACTCAGGTACCTGCGTTATCTTTAATGTCTTCGGGACGTTCCAACATTGGATGTTTCAGGTACACAAATGGCTAACGCACCCCAATCTTCAAACCATGGCGTCGAGAACCCTGCTCAAGTGATTGATCAGGCGGCCGACAACGCGCTACTCCATCTCGATGACTTTCTGGAAATCAAAGGCAACGACCATCACTTAGATGCTCGGGAATTCTGACCACAGCATCGAGTGGTCGTCGATGTACTTGGAGGGCACCCACTACATTACACTCTCACAGCCACTACTGGAGTGTCGGTGCTATACTTACAACACATATGGCACACCATTCGCGTCGTCACAACCAAAGAAGGACAACGCATTGAAGCACGACTCGACAACTTCCCTTTCGTCTTGACGCCTGAGAGCTTTCGCCAGCTACTACAACTGCCAACAGCCACAACCAACGAACGGGAAAGATTTGATCCGCAAGTCACCGACGACGTCCACTGTGCTGATATTCGTTCACTGGGCTACAACAACGCACTCAACTGACCATCAGCGTTCGATCGTAAGTACTTGGCACCGATGTGGTATACAATGTTCACCATTATCCATCGTTGCCCATCATCCAAATGGAAGGGGATAGACCAGTGCAGCGGAAACTTCCTACGATTGTTCCATGGCGTAGCCTTTAACCGCCACATCAACAACGCCGACATTCTATGGAACGAACTGGTCCAGAACATTCGAGACAATGCCGACAAGAAGAAGCGCTCCTTCATTCCATTTATCTGCTTCCTCCAACTGGTCATCCGTCAACACATGGACCAGAATGCTGCCATCCCACGCCGCTCAACACACGAGGTATGCCCAACTTTTAGCCTACACTACCTTGTTATTCGTAACCCTTCCAATATTCAACCCATGAGACTGTCTGATGCCCTTCTAGCATACGCAAGCCCTACAACACCGAGTGTGATAGAATATAGGCGAGCATTAGGCTTAGTTGCTCCCATGGTCCAGCCAGAGCCGAAGGGACCCTCCCGGGGAGCAAGACCTGAGAGGCGTGAGGGTCCTCGTACACGTAGAGGTAGTGTCCGGGTAGATGGGGCTCCCGAACGGGGTGCACAGAGAGAAAATCTGGGAAAGGGAACTGGCGCAGGCGGTGCTGTGGACTTGCTTACTAGCTCAATCCAATAAACACAACCACCACCCACCCGCACTACACAAGCCTCTTCAAGCCGTCCACTCCGCGTCTGGACTACCGAGGCCGTCACTCCTTTTGCTACGAGATGAGGACGTATAACACAATGCCTCACCCACCCCACAAAACGACCCATCCTCTTCATCGGAGAGCACCGATTCCGATGAGGACAACCAATTTCACCTACAACGCATTCCTCCATGCATCGGATGCCAACCACCCCTCGAGGAAACTCCATCCACCTCGACCACACCCTCCACTACATATGACTATTTGCCTAACTTGGGAAACATAAGGAGAGCAGAGGGAGTTTTAGTCGAAAATATAGAAAGTGTGAGAGGGAGATAGTGGAGATCAAAGAGGAATCATGAGAGATGTGGTGTGAAAAGACGACAACTCAGTGTCAGCATTCTCGAAACCAGTGTCAGCCAGGTAGCCACATCTGCTACTCTGTCTCATCCGTTGGGACAGAGTATTGAAGAAGACGTCGTAGACCTAGCGACGCAATTGCACACCCCCTAGCCACTCAGATACCTCTTAACAGGTATATGTTTCAATTTCTCATGGGGATTTAACACATAATCTATCAGTCTCTCACTTGGAGAGTACTGATATTGAAACAAGAGAACACCAACCCAGTTCACGACTTCTTTAAGTGCACCGTTGAGTCTAGAGCTACTTATTGAAATACTTTCTTTGGCTAGGACACAACCATATACATCGGCTAATTTCAGGATTCTTCGTGACCCGATCGGAACACTCATAGTAACTTCATCTTCGGATGTTTACAAGGATTGAGTGGAAGTCCATCCACAGCTACCATCACGCCAACTATGAACGTAGGCAGTACCGATGTTGACTCTACAGTGGTTACTACAACTGGAAGTCTAAGTGACCTAGGAATTACCTTCTCGGAATACGTTTCCAAGGAATATTTGGACGGCGCCTTAAATGCTGTCCAAGCATGTTTGGATCGCAAAATGCAAGAGGAGTTGGTCGTGTTGAAAAGTTTGGTCAAAGGAAAAGGTGTACTGACCGAACCCGAAACCCAAACAACCAAACCCGCAAAACCTTAGCATCGATGCCCAGAAAGTCATACTACTAGACAAACTTATGTCCCAGGCCAACATTGATACATCATATGAGGCAGACCTTGTTAGTCTTCTCAGACTCCAAGCCACACCCTCACAAGCAAATCCTATCCAACCCCCAACCGAACCTCAAAGCCAAATAACTACCCGCCTTGACCAACTCACCTCAACCCTTCAGGATGTGCAGCGAACTCTAGCTACACTTTCTGATATGGTTGCAAACCTTGAAACAATATGCAAAGGTCAGACTCAGGGTGTTAAACGAAAACATGATGATCTGGAGGATCCAGATCACCATGAGGGGGAGAAGAGGATGAGAACCGCTGAGCCAGAGACGACACCAACAGATGCAACAGAGACAGTTATGGTTGAAACAACAGAACAGGGAACAGGCACTTCTGTGACTCAACCAGAAACAAGCAATAAAACTACGATAATCGAAACAGAAAAAGAAAGCCTAGAAGCAAGTAATAAAGCTACGATAATCGAAGAAGAAACACCATGTCCAGAAGATTGACCTGCTCCTACCGAAGACCAAACTGAATACTATCACCTTGCCCTGTTCCTGTCAGTCCAACGGTTAAAAAGGAATGTGACAGATGGTTAACTAATGATTGGGCATTGATCGACACAGAATCATAAGCGAATCCTGCGATTGAACGAGCACTGACTGGACAAGCTTTGATTGCTATGCAATCCGAAGTCAACCACTTGTGCACATTTGATGATGAAGAATTCTTACAACAGGTTGACTACGACAGCTTGCTCGAACAGACCCTAAGAGACGACCCAAGATCAAAAATACCCGCTACACCTATCCCATTGCATACCTACACCGAAGAAGAATCCAACCAAGCCGAATATGAACCTCCAACATGAGAAACCTCTAATGCTCAACTAGATCTGCCTTTGAAATGGGAACGGGTTATGATTTTCACCCCTTATTTGGAAGAATCGCAAAGGAATATATTTGCCCACTCGATACGTGCGTATAAACAAACGACCCTGTACGGTATTGAATCGATGAAAGTGTAGATCCCAGTTTAACAAGTAACAATGAATATATCGAATGATTAACTTTGTATTGAATGATTAGAGAGGTACACAAGGTTTGAATGTAAAACACTCTCTAAATCAATGAAGCACATAATACAATAATCAATACGTCTAACCTAAACTCTATCAACAAATAAACTTTATATACCAAGGCTTAATCCATAAATCCCATAGCCCATTAAGCTAAACTAAGCCCATATTTCAATAATCATAGGTTTAGAGAGACTTTTACATTCATACCTTTTGTACCTCTCTAATCATTCAATACAAAGTTAGTCATTCGATATATTCATTGTTACTTGTTAAACTAGGATCTACACGTGGTATCATAGCAGAGAGATAAAGGATTGATTCAAGGTATTTATTGTTTTCTAGAAAAACGACGTTGTAAGTTTCTTGATTTTGAGTTTGCATTGATTTCTGCAAATTAGTTAATTCTCTTCACGCCATTGTTTTTCATTAAGTATTTGATTGAGTCTGGTTAAGTTTCATAGCGTAATTCAAGGTTTTGAACCTCTTATTTGACAAAATCGATTTTTCGAGTTTCTTGCTCGGTTCATCAAAATCTTCAATTCTTTCATCAAAATCTTCAATTCTTTCATCAAAAGTGTGTTTTTTTGGTTGAATTCGATTTGGGTATTTGTGTTTTTGGGTCTTTTGTTGGTCTCATAATTCTCAGGAAACAAAATCTTCAAGAAAAAATCGCCTAAGATCTGAGTTCTTCGCACAGATAGCTTTTTCGGACGCTTGCTTCACGTTTTTTCGGGTAAGTATTTCTTCCAGACTCTTAGTTTCCAGACCGCATTTTTCTGGGTAATTTCTTCTGATACCTCATCCGGACCTTTCATCCGGATACTCATTTCTGTACATCTTTTCCGGAATCCACATCTGGATCTCTTCATCAGAAACCATCTGACACATGCTTTTCCGGACACTACCTGGAATCCCATTTCTGGAACCCTTTTTCCGCACGCTTTCCAGAAAAGTAACTTCCAGATCTTTATTCGGAATATACCCTATCCGGAATCCGACTACTGTCTGGATCCCAAGATTTTCGGACACACTTATCCGGACTGCATCTTGTCCGGATCTCTCACATCCAGATTACTACCAGGATTCGTCCACATCCGGATTCTCTATCCGGAAAACCACAACCGGATCACAGCTTTAGCGGAACCCTCGTGCTAAGTCGCCGAGGGACATCTGTGTATTCTGTGATACTATCTGAATTTTGAATCAAATCAACTTGTCTCACGATCACTCAAGTAACAATGTCATATTCATCTCAGTCTGAAGCAACTTGTCAAGTATGTCTACCAACTCAAAACGCTTTAGTCGATATGATTCAATTGCTTGTTCAAAAGATAGAGTCCTATAAGCTTACCACTAAAGAACAATCACTTGAAATATCCACTTTAAATGAGAAGTTAGATGTTCAGCTATAGACAAACTCAGATATGAAATTACTGGTAACCTATGCATAACTAAAAATCTAAAAGAAAAGTGTGCCAAACTTTCAAAAGCACCTCAAGCCTTAAGGACCCAAGTATCTGATCTAACTGAAAAGCTCAATAAGTCTGAGAATGAGAGATCTGAGGTTTTCTATCAATGTTCTTCTCTTTAAATAGAAAATAAAGAGCTTCTTGAAAAATAAAGAATCTTGAGCTAAAGTTTTACAAACGTGACCAAACTGACCAAACAATCCATCTAAACAAACCCAAGGATGTCAAATACTCTAACTCTGAATGGGGAATAGGATATGACAATCCATAAATGTTGAAAATCGGCCTCAGTGAAGGTGTACAGTTGTCCGTTCTTTCTCATTAAACTGAATTCTGGATACCAGATCTTGTAGACAATTTGAGAAGTAAATTTTAAAATTTTTAATGAAGCAGATTGAATACATCAACATGAGAAAATTCAAGTCTAAAGCAATCAGCTCAGTGCGGACTAAGTACAGGATCAAACGCGTAACTGAGATTCAATCCAGTCGGCTACTCAAAGTATGGTATCCAACCTTCAAAGTGCTTAGAGAATATGGTAGAGAATGGGAGTTCACCGAAGCCGAATTTGAAAACCTTGAACTAGATCTTCTATTCCTATTCAGAGACATGAAGACCAGAACCATACGCCCCAAAGAAATTCTTGGAGCACTAGAAGCAATCAAGCGTTACATGAAAGTGCAATAACACTGTCATATGTTGAAGATTTTCAGATGGGGTTAGAGAGCAACCAACCGAAGATAAACATATTGAAGCCACATCAGAGTCTTCCCAACATCAAGAATGTACCTGCCGACACGTTGTTTGAACATCTAGAGTTCGGTATGACTTATCTAAATGAAAGTGGTGAGAAGCGCTTTATGAGATTCAGCCAGATTGCCAAATACAGTGATGGTACCTTGATGCTACTTCAGCACAAACTTCGAGTTTAAATCGTTCGAGATGACAATGGAAAGAAGCTGTTAGAGCTAAAGTACAGAAGACTGGTCAACGAGGCGTTGAAGCTCTTAGCCGAAAGGATCCAGTACATACGTGATATGAGAAGTTTTGAAGTCGCGTTTGCTATCAGAAGACGTTACGTTCCAGACTAGCATCTTCGACAACTTTAATCCAAAGGGGGAGATTCTTAGGGTTAAATTCTATTGTATTAAAGTCGAGGGGGCTATCTTGTAACTACCGTAAGGGGTATATACACTTAGCTTTAAACCTAGTTTAGGGTTAATGTTCTTAATTGCTTATTATCATACGTATTGTAACTCTCTGAATATTCAATACGATCAATAGAGCCAACATATTGCAAATCATTCATCTTTGTTGATTGTGTATTGTTCATAACACTTATCCGGGATCCATATATACCCATAGTATTCATTCAAACATTGATCTCTTATGTTCTTTTGAGTCTTAATACCACCCTTAAGTTGGTTTTTAAGTTCAACCCGCAATTCATGGGCTGATTCACATGCATCTAAAGATTGGAAAAGGTCATTTGGGATAGCCATGATGAGTAATCTTTTGGTCTTTATTCCCATCTCATATTTTTCCCAATCTTAAGGAGACCAGTCATCTATTGCCTTGGGTTTGTCATATTCAGGGACCTCAGGAGTTGTCTCAGTTGTAGGGATCCTTGGAACAATAACCATTGGTACATATGGTTTGTTTTTAACACATTCCACAAGGCCTTTCTCAACTCCTTCCAAAAAATGGATCATCCTTATTTTCCATTGGGGATATTCATCCCTTACTAAGGTTTGAGGTTTTGTCTAAGATCCAGCAGTGTAAATAGCATTGAGATTTGCCATTATAAGAAAAAGGTTTGTAGAGGCAAGAAGAAGAAGATATGAGTAGTTTCTTGAAAAACAGGGGAATAGAGTTTAAAACCAGGAATGGAGTTCAAAAGATTTAGAATGAGATGAAAGCTAAGGAAAATGAAAAATAAACTATGAAATCGATTTGTGAAGTAGATAACACGCACATGAATGATTTCTAGAAGAAAACAGATCCAGTAAGCGAACTAGATTCAAACTGGTTGAAAAAGTAGCACAAAAGAGGGGTTGTTTGTGAAATGAAGAATAGGCTTAGAAATCAAACCAAAAATCTACCAAATGAGATAAGATCAATTGCATAGTTGATCCTTTGATTATTGAAATCAATGTTTGCTCTGATACCAATTGTTGATCCAGTTTATCTCAGCAAATGATTAACTCAAACAAAACTATAAAACAGAGTATGATATATTTATGTACGGAAGCTTGGATATAAGATAATGTTTGAGTTATGGTAGATCAATCAACACAGAAAAATAGAAGAACAATGCAAGATGTAATGCATTCAATAAGTCATCTCTTATTAATTCTTCAAAGAAACATTACACCAAGAACACAGAGTAGTGTGTGAATTGCTCTCCAAGGATTATCTCTCACTATGTGCAGAATAATGTGAAACATGTGTGTGTGTGCGCATTTCTGCAGTGGTAGTGCTCACTAAGAGAGTTTGGATCAATAGAACTTTACGGCTGATTTTTGGCGGACACCCTAATCCGTTGGAAATTCGCTGAAAATTTCCAAGGGTGAACTTTTTGTTATAAAATTAAATGAAAAAAATACTTTGGAACTTTCCGGCAGATTTCCGACGGCTTAGGGTGTCCGTCTGAAATCCACCGGAAAGTTCCAAAATATTGTTTTTTTTTTCATTTAGGTTTATAATAAGTTCACGAGGAAAACAAAATTAAAATTTCAGATGGAGTTTAATTAGTACTTTTATTATTTAAATTCCGCCAAAAATCCGTAGGAAATATCAATTAATTAGTTTAGTTAATTATTAAGCAGTTTAATGAATTATTTAACAAAAAATATTTGGGGCTGAATTGCCACAAATTTTATCTATACTTCTATATCTATATCTATATCTATATCTATATCTATATATACTATCTTATAAACCATATTTACCAAAAGTCTTAATTACAACTTTTTATGCATAAAGTATTGCTATTTTATGCATAAAGTCTTAAGAAGTCTTAAAAACATCTTACAAAGCCTAATGTACAAGGATTTGATGCAACATTTTCAAATCAGACCCATATGCGCTCAACCCATGCTTTTCAAATCAGACCCATACGCTCAACCCATGCTTTCCCTTTTACCTTTCACGTCTCACACACGCTTTCCTTCTACCTGCTACTTAATGGACGAAGAGGTATGGCTTAAATTGTAGACTTTCAAGAAGAAAGAAATCGATGGTAAGGCCTTCCGTATCCATACCCTCAAGCCCTGAGCCACCTCAGCGCCACATCAGCTTTTCTCCTTACCCTCTCCTTACCCATAGAATTAAAGAACACTTGCCCGATTCGGTTCCAAAAACTGTCTACATTTATGTAAATTCAAGTATAAGAATAATAACAATAACATTAATAATAATATTAATAATCTTAATAATAATAATAACAATAAAAATATTACCACCGGTTTGTGCGTTACCGACAACGGGGTCCTCCGAAACGTCAACCCACGCCGACACTAACGCGAGTTCCTCGTCTTTACTCCACATCTGTTTGGCGGCTCTATTTTCATATTTTTTGTTTTTTCCTTTTCTCGTTGGTGTCGGGTTTGATGGTTCTGGGATAGAATCTTGGGTTTCCGGAAGATGGTAGTTGGCCGGAGTAAAACCTTGTGGATTGTCGTCGTCGAGATCGATTGCGGGTGAAGGAAGATGGTAGTTGGCCGGAGTAAAACCTTGTTGAATCAAACCGGGACGTGTAAATTGGTAAGGAATATTGTGCGGAAATTGTTGGGAAAATTGTTGCAAAAATTGTTGCAAAAATTGTTGCGAAAATTGTTGCGAAAATTGTGGCGGAAATTGTTGCGAAAATTGCGGATGATAATCTTGTTGTGAAAACGCTTGGAAACCAAGCTCCGGGTCTTCTTGCGGTTGCGGTGTATCCGGTCGGTTACGACGGGATGTAGGTGTTTTGTTTGGATTCATGATGAAATTTGAGAGAGTTTGAGAGAATTTGAGGAATTTAAGAGATTTTGGTGTGAAAAAATAAGAGGTTTGGGTTAATATATATAGTGTGATTAAATTGAAAAAAAAATTAAAAAAATAAATAAAATTACATGCCGTTGCATAGCCGTTGGAGTTTATTATTTTCAAAATTTTTTAAAAAAAAATTAAAAATCATCGGGTAGCAATGGGTTGGGGAACCCGGGGCTGGAAGCCCGCTGTGAGCCCGAGCCCCCCGAAGCGGTACCCGACCGAACCCGCTGAAGCCCGAGCCCGACCCGCCTTCCGCTACGCATGGTCTAACAGAGGAACCTACATTACTGTTGTGGCATCGGGTTCGTCTTTTTTCTTTCATTCACCCAGACCAACTGGGATCTTGAAATCTAAATCATAAATTCAACTGGGTTTTTAAATTTATTATCAAGGTTCTTGCAGCCATGGCTACTCTCAATACTCTTCTACTTCTTGGTAACCCTACAATTTCCCGATGGGGTTCCTTTGCCATTCACTTCGACGTATGGTTTTTGCTTCCGTTTATGAACCGACGAAATGAATTTTTGTTTTGATTTCTGGTAAAGTTTTAATCGGTTATGAACCGATGAGGATTTGGCTTGAGTCCCGGTAAGGTTTGCTTCTGAACCAACAATAAAGCTCTGGTTCTTTTGTTTTTAATGTCATTTACAAATTAATTTGATCTCAGAAGGCAATTTTCAACTCATGGGCTCTTTGGTTCCAAATGGTACAGTTTTCTTCATACCCAGGTAATTTCTTTTCCTTCATCCTCTCTTTTTCTTCTAAATTTAAAAAACGCATTTCTGTTTCATCGCTTTTTGGCTTTTATAATATCATCGTTTATCACAATTTTCTAAAGCATGCTATCTGTTTGTGGCCATCTGTTTTTTTATGTTTGATACAAGTTACTTTTATCATTTCATGAATTTCTTTTTTGAATCTAATACTTTCACGTAAATATTGGTAACTAACATGATTTGAGGTTCCTTGAGCTTTAATAAGAGCCACAGTTCTGCCATGGTGCAGAAGTTAAGCAATTTTCCCATATGTTTGGCTTTATCAACAACTAGGGTTCCACCGAGAAGTATCTATGAAGTTTTCAGTGTTATGTTTGTTCGATACATGTCATCTTTATTAGCTTAGAGTTAAAGTGGCTGAGATGTGCAAGTTTGGTCGCCTGTAAGTCCTCTTTCTAAAGGAGTTTTGTTTCACTTTTTAAACACATGGTCGCATTTTAAGCAACTTTAAAACACATAATTATGGTTAAATTATCACATAAATAAACCATCACAATATTTGTTGATCTTCATTTTGTGATCACCTGGAATCACTCTCTTCCAACTCAACATATCCCTAACTTGTTTATTATTGTTTTCTTATCTCAGCCTTTCCAATGTGAGGTACTTGAATAGACTTAAACCAACTTACAATATTTCATAGGGTACTGACTTGTGCCATATGAGGTATTTTGCTAATAATTAAGGTCCTGTTTTTTTTCATCCTTGGGTAAATGAGACAACAAGAATGAATGAGTTGTACATTAAGTGATCTTGTAGGTTTCTTGTGTGCATGTATTCATAGTTTGCAAGAATGAATGATCTTCGACAACTTGTGGAAATGTAACTTAAAAATGATCAGCCTACCTTAACACTTCTGTCCAACTATGTTCATTCTTCTGAACTGTAGTTTACTTTTTTGCAATTTTGCAGATGAATGTTCTGCAATTAAATGTCACGTAGGATAGTTTAAATAGTTGATCACTTTTGTTTTTCGCTTTCATTGTTAAAATAAATTCAACCACTTATAAAGCAGAAAACATTGAAACAATATTGCATTAGAAAGCATATTCATCTAAAACATTAAAGGGCCGTTTATCAAACGGTTACCCGATAAGCGTTTACCAAGTTACATTACCTTACCAGATTAATAAAACCACAAATCTTACCCTGTAAGAGCAATGGAAAGGACCAATAGTCTTTCTCGGCAAGTAAGGGAGAATACTCTTACCATGGTCAACACTTACCGAGAAATTTCTTCCATACGATACCGTTTTGGTGGACTAAAATCTTAGCCTGTATGTAAGTGATAATGTTGGATTTTACCGATAAACGCTTATCTGGGTTAGCGTTTGGTAAATGCCCCCTAAGATTTCCTGTTTTCAGTTATTTACTAAATATTGACATTTGTGGTTATACATTAAATAAACTGTTGTTGTAGATCTATTTCATTTACTTATCTCTATAACATTTTGATGTTGAACACTTGTAAAAATCAATGGATGTACTAATGCTAATGGGCATTCCAATTTCTTTCATCTAGGATGCAAAAGGAAAATCTGGAAATTACACATGCGTTTCTTGAGCATCTTTCCTATGGTGTATTTGAGTGCCAGAAAAGGTTTCATGTCCTGTGTTGTTGGATCTTGGGTTCTAGATTTTGGTTTGGTACCTTCGTGCTTTTCTCTTAGTTAATTTTGATGGAAACATTTGTAACAGGTATATTTTTTTAAAAATTTTAAGTTGCCATGAGACAACCTTTCGTTGGCCGATATTACTGTTTCTCTTTACCACAATCTTGAAATCCTTGATCATGTGTTCTATTGTGGCTTTGCTGTAACCTACGTAACAGCTACATAAAGCAGAATTTAAAACATTTTGAATGCGCCTAGCAGCTTGTATAATTTTGTGCTCCCAAATAAATATTTCTGGGAATGTCCCTTACTCCTAAGAAAAGTGATTTTTGGTCTATGGAAGGATTTTAACCATTTGGTAAAGTGAAATGATACTAAAGCTTTTTAAAGATTTTGATAATACAGATTGCTATGTTAGTTATGTACCTCCAATTCTCCAAAACCAAAGCCTCTTAGCAGTTGGTTAGAAAACATCAATTAAATCTAATCACTTTTATCGATCAAATTTTTGTGCAACCTATTAAAAAATGCATCATATTGTTTTCAGGTTGGAAAAATTTGTGTTCGGGCTATTGGGCGTTGAAATATTTTGGGCCAAGGGACATTATACTTAAGGGGTTGAGTTGATTCATTCAGTTCTTGATGTTGTTTGTAAGGAGGCTGAGAATTACGACTCTTTGTAAGGTAGATGATACCAGTTACCTATATAGCCAATTTTTTAGTTTGCTTAAGATTCAGATTGTGATATGAAAATATCCACGTCTGAAAATATCCACATATATTATTTCGACACATAACACATTCTATTTGATTGCCGAATGCAGTATCGATATGAATATTTGGGGATATACTGCCACAAATTGTGTGTTTTCTTTATTAATCCTTACATGTTCTTTTTGCATTTTAGTTGTTTTATATTACAAATTGAGTGAAAATGTTGGATATTCGTTTGCGACAGTGGCAATAAAATCAAATAAGTTGGATAAAGTTCCAACAAATTTGTGGATCTTTGGAAATGATATATAGTCCTATTGTTACTATAATCTTGTTATGTATGTATGACACAAAACATTCATGTGTGGTTTTTTAATATGTTTTGAGATAATTTTCACTGTATATAAATTCCTTGTTAATTTGAAATGTTTATCATTGAAAACTATTTGTGGTGTTCTGTTATCCTTTTCTTCAAGGGTGATCATCATCTGTATAGGCAAATGAGAAATTAAATAATACATGTAATATGGTTTGATTGGTTCTTTGAATGAAACAACGAATCTTTTATACGACTTGGGTTGTGGATGCATCAAAGGCTTCTTGGCTTTGTGTGGATGGAATGGAAAAGTCTTTGGACATTTTCATATCTGTAATCCATCCATTGATAAGTTAGGAACTCATTGAAGTTGACTTTTCCTTGTAATTATTCTGTTAAATTCAATCATTTTATGGATTTGTTCTTATAATCTGTAATGTTTATAGCATTTGAGTATGCTTCGTGTTTCCTAACTATATTTGCTTTGTGTTCCTGTTTGATATCATGGCAGGTTGTCAGGATTGCCATTCACATGGAGGTGGCACAGGTTCTAGCATGGATGCACTCTTGATTTTAAAGATAAGAGAGGAATACCTCGACCGAATGATGCTTACATTCTTAGTTTTCCTGCACACAAAGTATCTAACACAGTTGTCGAACCCTATTATGTCACACTTTCGGTGCACCAATTGGTTGAGTTCTTTCTAAGTTTGTTTTCAGTTCATTTACTGCTCTAATTACGACATTCAAAAAAACATATTTTAAAATCGAATGAATCTATATGAAACATTTACGTCCCCGAACATTGTGGTCACTCCTTTTCTTTTCAATGTTTGATCTTCATTGCCTCTGATTTTTGCATTACTGATATGTTAACCTAGGGATGAGATCGGGACCGGACCGGAACCGAATCAGTTGGTACCGATTTTTTATGGGACTAAAAAGTGGTACCGAAAACCGAACCGTATGTACCGGTACGATACCGGTCCGGTTTCCGTTTCGGGACGGGAAAATCGGTACTAGGACCACTTAGGACCGAAAATTTTAAAATTTATCAAATGTGTATCAAAACCAAAGTACCTTCATAATGTTTCAAAACCAATCACAGACAATCAAAAAGTTCAAAGCTAATCAAAAGTTCAACCATCTTCGGTATTCTTTTACGATTTTCGTTTTTCCATTTTGTGCGTTTATAAACTCTTCAATCTCTATATATACAACAACAAACAATAATAATAATTAATGTTAATAACAATCAAGATAAACTTTATTTAGGAGATCATATGCATAATTTAATTTTTTTGAAAAACTTTGCTTTTTAAAATTCCGGTTCGTTTTCGTTTTTTGCCGGGAAAATCCCGGTACCGAAATACCGAATACCGATTTTGAGGAATGTTTGGAACCGAGTACCCGACCGAATACATGATACCGGTTCAGTTCGGGAAAACGGTCCTCGATGCTCATCCCTTTGTTAACCCTTTTTGTTTTATCGGTCCAAATGCAATCTGACGGCTTTACACTTTGAAATGTGTACATTGTGAAACCTTGGGGCAACAATAGACGTTTAAAATGGTCGCTATAAGTTTGGGAAAAAGCTTATATTAGCCCACTATTTGATTTTGAGTAATTCACAGTTTTTTTGAACAAATAAAACTGTTTAATGTGATTAATGGAAAAGGTACGCGAAATACTGTTCAGAGTTTTTTTGGAGTATCAAAGCTCTCGAAGACACCCGTTTCCCCATCATTGTCCGGAGTTCGAAGACTGCACGAATAATACATTACACACTTGGGTCCATTTTTTAGTTTAGGTTTTTCTGTTTTATTTAAACACTTGGGTCCATCTTTTAGTTTCTTTATAATTGGTTTTACCTTCATAGTTGATTAATGATAAACATTTTTTTTATCTAAAAGACAAACGTATCTAATTAGAGTTTTCGCTATCATTTCTACGCACCCCGCAACATTGTGCGGGTATTTAACTAGTCTATACTATAAAGCATATTAGTAAAAAGTCTTAAAAAATGGTTTTGATGCACTAAGTACAACTAATTTATACATGGAGTTCAAGTCTTAAAATCTGAAACTCTTAAAAACAATCATCAATTCTCAGGGTACTACCATCTTAAGCATCTTGTACACTCGATGCTTTTAGAAATCAACAACTCACATGACTCTTGGTTTACTTCGTGCCCATTTTGAATCAGACTCCCTTCCCATGATGACGATTGGATTCTATTCCTTCTGATTTTCCCAAAAATTTCATATCTATATCGACGACGCTTGTTCATTCAATGCCTCTCATTGCCTGTACTATATCGTACTATATCGACGTCTGGTTCATCCTCTCAAATCGGTAGTTCGTTTAACGTTAGCTTCTCGATTTCCCTCATGGTTCTTTATGATTTCGATTCTGAATGGGTTTCGACCTAATGGTTTTTGTCTGATCTTGAAAGTTTTTTGATTTAACATTCAAATGGATGTTTCGACCTAATGGTTCTGCTCTGCCTGATCGCCCGTATTGACGTGTAATAGATTTCTTCTTCGATTCTCAGTGGTGAATCACTTTTCATGCGTTTTCTTATTATTACTTTTTTCCTTTTGGTTTGACGCATGCTTTCTATTTGACGGCATAGGGGGTGTTTGGGATTGCTTATTTTTTTGACTTATGCTTATTTTTAAAAGTGCTTATTAACTTATGTGGTGAGAAAAATGATTTTTTTTAAAGTGTTTGGATTAGCTTATAGTGGTGTGGAATCGTGATAAGCAAATAAGGAGTTTTTTTAGTCTTTGGCAAATTTTTCTTATATATGTAAATGACCAAAAAAGGCATTCTTCTATATTACGGTGTCTTGTGTAGGGTTTAACGAGAGCAGATATGTGTGTGTCTTGTGTCGGGTTTAAAAAGGGACATGCCCAATACAAGGTGGATAACCCAACTAAAAGAAACTCAAAAATCTCTACAATGCCATACCATAATGTTAAAAGCCAAAATAAACACAGGGATAATGACATAACAAGCATAACAAATAAAATGAAGTAAGCTCTACCATAAAACCCCAAGGTAGCAACAAAGGATGCATAATCACGAAAAGGGCACTCCATCAATCAGTTTGGTTGTCTTCGGCCTTCATCACGCCTAGCCGTAGGCACATGGACCACCAATCCCGAAATACGCAAATACACCATTTTTTTAATTTTCGTTACCAACTGGTGAGCAGTCCTCTTTTTATCCAAAAAGAGACGATTATTCCTTTCTCGCCATAGATAATAAATAGTCGCCGCAAAAAGAAGCTTGGTTCGTAGTTCCCCCGAGTGCCACATCCTATGACATTTGGCATCAAGAATCTCCTCCCACACATTTGGAACACTAGAAGCATGCATTTCAGTCTTAATATCCCTCCATACACAAGCCGAAAACGTGCAATCAAAAAACAGATGATGGTGAGAGTCCGTACATTGATTACATAAGCTACATATCATATCGTCATCCCGCCAACTTTGCAAGCGATATTGAGTTGGTAACCGCATGCGGAACGCAATCCATAGACAAAAAGAGTGTTTTGGGATATGCTTCGGGAACCAACACAACTTATGCCAAAAAACCTCTTGATGTGGGCCATCAAGAGTCTTCCACACTTCAGAAACCGTGAAAGCAACCGATTGATTCTGGCGATTTATCCACATAACACGATCCCTAACATCAAGACAAAGAGATGGAATAGGCATAGAAGACAAATCTGAGCATCTTCCTATCCAATCCGGAGGCCAACCTTGGAGTGAATTCACCACCTCCGCCACCGTGGTAGTCTTCGTATATCCCCCGGCATGAATAATACGATAAGATAGAAAGCGGGACAAATGGCCAAAGGCCAACCATTTGTCCTCCCAAACATTCGTTGAACACCCATTGCCAATCACATGGAGGAAAAAGGACGAATATGTTCCCTAAGTGCCAAAAGTCGACGCCACACCCAAGTAGAACTCGAGGTTGGGCCGACGGTTCAAAAAGAGGCATCACGGAGGCGATATTGATATATCCAAGTCACCCAAACAGAATTTCGTTTTCTCAAAACATCCCAAACATGTGTCGTAAGTAACGACGGATTCCATGTTGCCAAACGTTTAAGACCGAAGCCACCCATTTCCTTCGGTTTGCATACATCATCCCATGCAACTCGTATCTTGCCCTTCGATGATTCACCATGAGCCCAAAGAAAATCACGAAATAGCTTCTCCAATTCTTGAACCACCGAAGATGGAATTGTAAAAACCATCATCCAGTAGAGTTGGAGGGATTCCAACACCGATTTCACGAGCTGTAATCGTCCGCCAAATGAAGGAAACTTAGATTTCCAATTGAGAATCCTCGCACGTACCTTAGCAAGCAATGGATTAAAGTCAGTCACACGAAGCCACTTGGAAGATAAAGGCACACCTAAATAACGAAAAATAAGATCACCCCGCTGGAATGGTAACACAGCCGTAATATCATCCATAACGTCCGGCTCAACATTAGAAAAATATACCGAACTCTTAGCCATACTTGGTCGCAATCCAGAAGCAGCTGCAAAATCATCCAAAGCACGTTTTAATACCTGGACCGACGAGACATCACCCCTTGTAAAGACCATCAAGTCATCCACAAAACATAAATGAGTAAGAAGTAGTCGAGAACATCCCTTATGATAATGAAAATCCGCGGCCTCATTAATCCTACGGCGAAGAAAGCAAGTAAAAGCCTCCATAACGAACGTAAAAAGATACGGCGACAATGGACACCCTTGACTTATTCCTATCGCACCCTTAAAAAACCATGTGATTGGCCATTAACATTAACCGAGTACGAGGTGGTAGAAACAACCTCCATGATCCAATGCTGCATGATCGGATGAAACCCCATGCCATGTAGAACCAAGGAAAGAAAACGCCAATCCACCGAGTCGTATGCCTTTTGTATATCAATTTTAAACGAGCAACGAGGAGGCCCATTTTCTCGACCATATCCAGCCATCAACTCATAGGCCATAAGGATATTGTCCGTAATCCTTCTACCCGGAATAAAAGCCGATTGGTTCGGGCTTACCAATTGATCAAGGAAATCCTTGATTCTCCATGAAATAATTTTAGTGATACACTTGTAAAGCACATTACAAAGAGAGATCGACCGAAATTCCGTAACCTGAAAAGCATTTGGAATCTTCGGAATGAGACAAATAGAAGTATGGTTTAACTCTCTAGCCAAACGCCCACGATAAAAAAAATCTTGAATAGCCAATTCAACATCCTTCCCCACAACGTCCCACGAGGCCTTAAAGAATTTAGATGTGAACCCATCAGAACCTGGAGCCCAATCATCTCCAATATCAAACATTGCACGTTTCACCTCATCCTTAGTGATTCGTCGAATCATGAAATTGGCGTCCTCAATAGACAGCCTATGCACAAAGAAATCCGTTGGAAGGTCCGGGTTGACATTAGAATCAACCTCTCCAAGAATACCACGAAAGTGCTCAACGAACACATTTGCAAAACCGGGACCACTAATAACCTGGTCATTAGTGTCCATTACCGCATCAATTCGGTTATTGCTCCACTTTTCCTTAACAATCGAATCCTTATAGCTTTACTGGATGATGGTTTTCAATATACCTTCTTCGGTGGTTCATACATTAGAAAGGTTATTTCGTGATTTTCTTTGGAGTCAAGGTGATCCATCGAGGGGAAGGGCAAGGGTTGCATGGGATGAAGTGTGCAAGTGTAATACCCCGGGTAAGTTCGTTAGTTAAAATCCCTTTTTACCGTTAAATTTAGTTAACCTTAAAGTTGGATGTTAGGGTAAGTTTGGGTAAATTATAAGTTTAGGGGTGTTTGGGTCATTAAAGAGAAGTTCAAGGTTCATTTGGTAGTTGTGGTTTGATATTACCCCTTAAGCATCAGACATTATTCTAATAACCTAAATTTAGAAAGTGTATGTGTGTGTTCTGTGCGAAAGAAAGCAAGAAGAAGAAACGTACGGATAAGGCTTCAATTGATTTGGTTGAAGTTGATTTTGAGATTCTGTGGAGTCGTGGTAAGAGATAAGCATATTGTGAAAGGAGCTTGCGAGCGTGTTTAATAATCAAAATAGGTGAGTTTTTCTTTAAAAGTATTTTTAACTGGAATACATATACGTATGGCTTGGGAATGTGATAATTGGTGATTACGTGTTTATATGTATGGTATATGTGAATTATAATATATTGAGGTATTATATTTACATGAGTATTATAATGTGTTATAATACGTTGGCCGGGCTTAGGACCGGTGTGTTTGGCTATATAATCCGTATAGCGTTGTTTGGCTGTAGATGTTGTACAGCGTTGTAAATTTATTAGTTGACTTGCAACCAACTAATGTGGCCAGGAGGAATGAGAAGGGAAGGTATATGTTGTGTGAGTTCAAATTGATATATTTGATAGTGCTGTGTGATTTATATAAATAAAGTTTATATAAATGATTTCAAAGTAACAAGGATTTTTCTCACTTAGACCCTTAGGTCTAACCCTCATTTTTGTTTTAAAAATATGTATTCCAGGTGGAGGATCGCGTAAGAGCAAGTAATTAGAGTAATCGATGGATGGCTTTTGTGAAGGATTATATGATGAAGATTTTGGCATCTTTAGTAGTTGTATTACAATATTAAATGTTATGTATGTATTTAGTACAAAGTTTGTAGTAGAATGGCTTCTGCTAATTGTAAAAGACTACGGGACCGTACTTGAAATTTGATGTCTCTTTTGTTATATCGATGTTATGTTACATTATGTGATTTGTTGTGTATATGGGAATTGGGTTGTTACAAATGGTATCAGAGCCTTAGTTTAAGGGATTTAGGTATTTGTAGCTGTACCTAGACTTAAACTGCATGTGAAGTAGGATGTCCCTATCATTATAGAACCTTGGGATGATGAAGTATAAAAGGTAGAAGGAACATCATGTAAGGTAATTTCATATTACACCTGGCCAGTGTAATTGTGATCTTACAGGTACATGTTTGAACTGGAATACCTTGTTATATGGGGTATGTGCTTATGTGTATATTAACCTTGTTTAAATCTATAGAATGGCAAGCGGTACACGGAATTCGAATCGAGGAGGAGGAAGAAATCCGAATAGTACGAATCCGCCGATAGGAACGGGGGACAGAGGAGGCAGAACTGGGGGCAGAGTCGGGGGTAGAACCGGGAGCTGGAGGTCGAGCAGGAGGCAGAGTCCAGCCACAGGGTACAGAGTTTGTTACCAGGGATGATCTAATGGCAGAAATGGGAAGATTGCAGGCTAGCATACCAACAATGTTTGATCGGAACCGTCATAATGAAACTGGAATACCGGATCCCGGACCGGAAGATGAAATGCTAATCACACCGACTGTTGTACCAGTACAAAGGAGGTGAGACTACAAAATGTTTTTGAGCTGTAGACCTCCGACCTACTCAGGAGACAGGGATCCCGTGAAAGCAATGAGATGGATGAAGTAAATAGAAGCTATTTTCAAGACAAGCAAGTGTGCAGATGAAGATAGGGTATTGTATGGGGCAGCAATGTTAAAAGGGGATGCTTTGTATTGGTGGGAATCTTTTATTCATTCTAAAGGATCTGATGTTTATTCTACCCTCTCTTGGGAAGAATCTGTGATAGCCTACAGGAACGCATTTTGTCCCCAAGCAGCCGTCAAACAACTGGAAGGGGAATTTATGAACTTGCAACAGGGAAACTTATCTGTTCGAGATTACACTGCTAGCTTTCTGGAAAAGTCTCGGTTCGTAGAATACTACGTTGCTACGGAGACGATGAAGATGGAAAGGTTTATCTTTGGGCTGAACTCAGAAGTCAGAAGGCTAGTGACTGCAAAAGGACCCGATACCTTCTCAACTGCAGTTGATGCCGCGGAGAATGTTGAACGAGATATGAGAAGAGATGCCGGCGATAAAAGTATCGGGAAGAGAAAGTGGGAAGGACCACAATACGATCCGAAGAAGTCCCGATTTCAGAGGTATGATAACCGTCCGCCAAGGAAAGACCATGTCAGAAGTGCAACCGTGTCCACCAAGGAAATTGCCAAGGTGATTTACGAGTGTGTTATAAGTGTGGGAAGACCGGACACGTCATTAAAGATTGTAAGGTAACGCGGTTATGTTTCTTATGCAATTCTCCGGGTCACCTTCAGTCGGACTGTCCGCGGGGGAGGATACAACAAGGTGGGTCATCGGGCAGGCCAGCGATTGTTAAACCAGTAATACCAAGACTGGAACCGCCAGTAACCAGGGGTCGCGCGTTTCAAATGACCGAGAAAGAAGCGGAGGAAACTCCGGATGTGGTCACAGGTACATTTTTAATAAACTCTACACGTGCTAAGGTGTTATTTGATTCTGGTGCAAACAGATCATTTGTGTCTCCTACATTTGCTGCTTGCCTGTGTTTGAAACCTAAAATGCTAGAACATGCTCTATCAGTAGATACGGAAAATGATAATCAAGTGTCAGTTAAAAAAGTATTTGATGGCTGTGTGATAAATATAGAGGGGTGTGGAGTGCCGATACAATTGTTTCTGATAACTTTGATAGAGTTTGATGTAGTAGTTGGGATGGATTGGTTAGCTGAGAATTAGGCTAGCATAGTTTGTGATAAGAAGTTAATAAATGTTGTATTACCTGATAAAAGACCAGTAGTGATTTATGGTGATCGTAGGAATCATCAGTCTTGCCTCATATCGATGGTAAAAGCACGTAAATGTGTTAATAAGGGTTGTCAGAGTTACTTGGCTTACGTGATAGATATTAAGCCAGAAAAGGATAGGATGGAAGATATTCCTATTGTTAGTGAATTCCCTGAAGTATTCCCCGAAGACTTGAATAGTCTTCCGCCTGTTAGACAAGTAGAGTTCGGTATAGACCTGATTCCTGGAGCCACTCCTGTAGCCCGTGCACCTTATCGTCTGGCACCTCCAGAGATGAAAGAGATGATGTCACAACTACAAGATCTATCCGATAAAGGCTTCATCAGACCTAGTTCTTCACCGTGGGGAGCACCAGTGTTATTTGTGAAAAGGAAGGATGGTTCGATGAGAATGTGTATCGACTACCGAGAACTGAATAAGCGTATGATAAAGAACAAGTATCCGTTACCCCGAATTGATGACCTCTTCGATCAGTTAGTTAGAGCTTGCTATTTCTCTAAGATTGATCTAAGATCCGGTTATCACCAGTTGAAAGTTAAAGAAGAAGACGTTCTAAAGACTGCTTTTCGAACAAGGTATGGACATCATGAATTCTTAGTGATGCCGTTTGGACTGACGAACGCTCCAGCGGCTTTTATGGATTTAATGAATCGGGTATGTAAGACGTATCTCGATAAATTTGTAATTGTATTTATCGATGATATACTTATCTATTCCCGATCCAAGGAAGAGCATGCGCAACACCTTCGTTTGATTCTGGAGCTATCAAAGAAGGAGAAGTTGTATGCTAAATTCTCGAAATGTGAATTTTGGTTACGAAAAGTTCAGTTTCTGGGGCATGTAGTTTCCGAAAAAAGGATACAAGTTGATCCGATGAAAGTGGAAACAGTTGAAAAGTGGGAATCGCCGAAGACAACAACCGAAGTACGTAGTTTTCTGGGTTTAGCCGGCTACTATCGGAAATTCATAAAAGACTTCTCTCGTATTGCCACACCTTTGACTAAGCTGACCCGGAAGAACCTGAAATTTGAATGGAAAGCAGAACAAGACAAGGCATTCCGGATATTGAAAGAGAAACTGTGCAGCGCGCCGATTCTATCACTACCTGAAGGTTCGGAAGACTTTGTTGTTTATAGTGATGTGTCCAAACTGGGATTGGGATGCGTGCTTATGCAGCGTGGGAAAGTTATTGCGTATGCTTCTCGACAATTAAAGGATCATGAAAGACAGTATCCTATGCACGACATAGAGCTTGCAGCAGTTGTCTTCGCGTTGAAGATTTGGAGACAATATCTGTATGGTTCCAAATGTCAGATTTATACCGATCATAAGAGTCTCCAACATCTCTTTGACCAGAAGGAACTAAATATGAGACAAAGAAGATGGCTAGAATTGTTGAATGATTACGACTGTGAAATCCTTTATCATCCGGGAAAGGCAAATGTAGTAGCTGATGCATTGAGTCGTCAAGAAATGAGTGGAACAATAAAAGTTATTTCGCTACGAACTGAACTCCTACCCAATATATTAGACTAATTGCAGAAGTGCCAAGTGGAGGCTTATCAGGATGAACATCTGAAATCAGAACGGTTAGCGGGAATGTCAGCATTGCTAGTAAAAGATGATCGTGGGTTATTGTGTCTGGGAAACAGAGTGTGGGTACCTCGTTTGGGTGGGTTACGTGATCGTGTTTTACAAGAAGCTTATCAATCCCGTTTCTCTATTCACCCAGGTACAAACAAGATGTATAAAGACCTAAAGCAATTCTATTGGTGGCCGGGGATAAAAAGAGGGATTGCTCAGTATGTAGAAAGATGTGATACTTGTAAGAAAGTGAAGATCGAACACCAAAAGCCGTTTGGTCAACTACAGCGGCTAGAAATACCTATGTGGAAGTGGGAACAGATTACCACAGATTTCATCACGAAACTACCAAGGACTCCGAAGGGATTTGATTCTATTTGGGTGATCGTCGACAGATTGACAAAGTCTGCACATTTTCTACCGATAAAGGAAACCGATTCGATGGAACGATTAGCTAAGCTGTACATTGACGAAATAGTAACTCGGCATGGAGTTCCAATCTCGATTATTTCTGATCGTGATAGTCGTTTTACTTCAAGATTTTGGAGAAGTTTTCAAAGAGAAATGGGGACACAGATAAAGTTAAGTACGGCGTATCATCCCCAAACAGATGGGCAGAGTGAACGAACGATTCAGACCTTAGAAGATATGCTTCGGGCTTGCATTGTTGATTTTGGGGGATCGTGGGATAAGCATTTACCGTTGATCGAATTCGCTTACAACAACAGTTATCATTCCAGCATACAAGCGGCACCGTTCGAAGTACTGTATGGTAGGAAATGCCGAACGCCTCTATGTTGGAACGAAGTGGGAGAGAAACAGTTAGCGGGGCCGGAAATAGTTCAGTTAACCGCCGATAAGGTTACTCAGATCCGAGAAAGATTGAAAGTGGCTCAAGATAGACAGAAGAGCTATGCTGACCGACGTCGAAAGCCTTTGGAATTTCAAGTCGGGGATTTCGTAATGTTAAAAGTTTCGCCATGGAAGGGAGTTATCCGATTTGGGAGACAAGGTAAACTTAGCCCAAGGTATATCAGACCGTTTGCAATTACAGAAAGGATCGGTGAAGTAGCTTACCGATTAGATCTTCCACCGGAATTGAGCAGGATCCATAATGCATTTCAAGTATCGAACTTCCGAAAGTGTTTGGTTACTCCAGATCAGTCTGTCTCCCTACCAGAAATACAAGTCGATGAAAGATTGAATTATGTGGAAGAACCGGAAGCTATAGTTGATCATAAAGTCAAAGTGCTGCGGAATAAGAAGATCAGGCAAGTGAAAGTTCAGTGGAGGCATCATAGAGGTCAGGATGCTACGTGGGAATCCGAATCGGAAATGAGAGCCAAATACCCTCATCTTTTTGCCTAACTGAATTCCGGGACGGAATTCTTTTAAGGGGGAGATGATGTAATACCCCGGGTAAGTTCGTTAGTTAAAATCCCTTTTTACCGTTAAATTTAGTTAACCTTAAAGTTGGATGTTAGGGTAAGTTTGGGTAAATTATAAGTTTAGGGGTGTTTGGGTCATTAAAGAGAAGTTCAAGGTTCATTTGGTAGTTGTGGTTTGATATTACCCCTTAAGCATCAGATGGTATTCTAATAACCTAAATTTAGAAAGTGTATGTGTGTGTTCTGTGCGAAAGAAAGCAAGAAGAAGAAACGTACGGATAAGGCTTCAATTGATTTGGTTGAAGTTGATTTTGAGATTCTGTGGAGTCGTGGTAAGAGATAAGACCATTGTGAAAGGAGCTTGCGAGCGTGTGTAATAATCAAAACAGGTGAGTTTTTCTTTAAAAGTATTTTTAACTGGAATACATATACGTATGGTTTGGGAATGTGATAATTGGTGATTACGTGCTTATATGTATGGTATATGTGAATTATAATATATTGAGGTATTATATTTACATGAGTATTATAATGTGTTATAATACGTTGGCCGGGCTTAGGACCGGTGTGTTAGGCTATATAATCCGTATAGCGTTGTTTGGCTGTAGATGTTGTACAGTGTTGTAAATTTATTAGTTGACTTGCAACCAACTAATGTGGCCAGGAGGAATGAGAAGGGAAGGTATATGTTGTGTGAGTTCAAATTGATATATTTGATAGTGTTGTGTGATTTATATAAATAAAGTTTATATAAACGATTTCAAAGTAAAAGGGATTTTTCTCACTTAGACCCTTAGGTCTAACCCTCATTTTTGTTTTAAAAATATGTATTACAGGTGGAGGATCGCGTAAGAGCAAGTAATTAGAGTAATTGATGGATGGCTTTTGTGAAGGATTATATGACGAAGATTTTGGCATGTTTAGCAGTTGTATTACAATATTAAATGTTATGTATGTATTTAGTACAAAGTTTGTAGTAGAATGGCTTCTGCTAATTGTAAAAGACTACGGGACCGTACTTGAAATTTGATGTCTCTTTTGTTATATCGATGTTATGTTACATTATGTGATTTGTTGTGTATATGGGAATTGGGTTGTTACAGCAAGCCAAAGAGAATGGGCGGATTGGGCCTTAAACGTTTATCTACATGTAATCGTGCTTTACTTACTTCACATGTTTGGGATATATTGAGGAAGAGGAATTCGGTTTGGGTGTCTTGGATATATTAATACCGACTACGTGGTGCTTCCTTCTGGACCTTGCCTGTTACCTCGTCGTCTACTTGGGTTTGGCGTAGACTTTTGGCTCTCCGTGAACATGTTAGACCGCGGTTCGTGCATATTATTGGGGATGGTCTTTCTACGCATGCATGGGAGGATACATGGCTTGAAGTAGGCTACTTATCTAAATACCTTTTGTATCGTTAAATTCATGATGGTGGTTATGAGTCGAACTCTAAGGTGGCGGATGTTATTGTGTCCATGCAAAACTGGCCTGAGATGTGGGTGCAACGGTGTACTGATCTGGGCGCTGTCCCTATTCCTATCATTTATCCTAATACCCATGATCAGATTATGTGGTGTAATAATCATAGTCAACCAGTTCCATTTAGGGTGTCGGAGGTTTGGAAATCGTTTGATGGGCCGTATTAGGAAGTTTTTTGGCATAAGGTGTGTTGTTTCCAAAAGCATATTCCAAAACACTCATTTTGCTTATGGCTGGCGTTTCGTATGCGACTGCCTACACAAGATCGTATGCAAGCTTGGATAAGTGATGACATGACTTGTAGATTGTGCCATCAAGGTATGGACTCACATAACCATTTATTTTTTGCTTGCTCGTATTCTGCTAGTGTGTGGAGGGTCATCAAGGTGGAAATGAATGCCACTTCGGTCTCGAACTAATGGGAGGAGATTCTTGAAGATATTCATCATAGGCGTTGGCATCCGGGTGAAGCTCGTATGAAGTTATTGTTTGCGGCAACTATTTATTTTATTTGGCAGGAGCGTAATAATAGGTTATTCACGACTAGACGAAGGAATGCTCATCAACTCGTTATCGAGATTAAGAAGGTCGTTATGTTGCGTATGGTGGGGATGGGTGGCCATAGGTCTGTGGCTACTAGAGATGGAACTCGAAGATGATTTGTTACTCATGGTGTGCCATCACATTGAGTATTCAGTTTGTTTACCGCCGATGTGGGGTTCTTGTGATAATGTTTTATTTGTTTGTTTAGTCTTGGCTGGTCCTATGTCTTTATGTTTATTTTGGTTGCTAGCACTTTGGTATTTTTTGTCGAAGATGTTTGATTTTGTAGTGGGGTTCCTATCCTCGTATTGGGTTTGTCCTTTACTGTGGGTGGAATTCCTTTCTGGGAGGGAGTCCCTCGCCGTTTAGGTGTATTTTTTCTTTTTTGTCAATATATTGCCAGGAGTGCCGCCTCCTTTCCAGAAAAAACATTATGGAAAAACGACGTATTGGAATCCTCTTCCGCAAGCCATCGTATTTTTGCCTCTGTCGAAAATTTTCCTCTTCCACATGCAAGGCCTCTTGAAAAGCCGAAAGCACATGAGCAAGGTCTTCTTGTAGTAAAGGATTAGAGGGATCGACATCGACCACCTTTTGGACTTCCTCAACCTCAACCCGAAGATCATGCACACGCTTAGTTACATTGCCATGCAAACTACGTAGAGATCGAAGTGGTTAAGAGCTTTCAAACGGGTTTTGAGGCAATACGCAAATCTTCCCTCTACATGAACATTCCAAGCCGATTGGACCGTCTGCAAAAAATTCGGATGGCGAGTAATAAAATTATCAAATTTAAAAGGCCGTGTACCTTTAATATTACCACAATCCAACATAGCAACCATTGGACTATGGTCCGAAACACCTCTTGGCAAAAATTTAGCCGCAACATTGCCAATAACATATTCAAAGGAAGCATTGAGCATAATACGATCAAGTTTTCTAACAATCCCGCCACCACCCCTCGACTTTTGTGCCCAAGTGTACCGAATTCCTATATACTTGGCATCAAAGACATCAATATTTCCCACACTCCAAAAACTCAGTCATCCCCAGATCACGGTTTGAGGACCCACCCTCACTTTCATCCGGATGCAGATGCGCATTAAAATCTCCCATAACTAACCAAGGCTCTGCATTGACCAGTTGCTTGAATTGGAGGAAATCATTCCAAAGAGGATGTCGTCCTTCCAAAGAGTTTACCGCATAAACAACGGATGCATAAAAGGACTTATGTGAAGCGCGAACATAAATTTTAAAATGCAGATCTTGGTCCGACATTGCAATGACCATAATATCACAAATCGCTGGATCCCATCCCGTGATAATTCGAGTCCCATGCAAACAATGAGCTTGGTTTGACACCAAAGACCACTTGCCAAATATATGTTGAGAAATCGTAGGAAGATTACTAGCAAGAACATGCGACTCAATGATAGCACAAAAAGAAAGCGAATGAGAGTGGATCAAATGCTTTACCTCACGTTGTTTTATTTGGGAGTTCAAACCCCTAATATTCCATGCGCCAAGATTTAACATGAGGAGTCAGAAAACGTAGTACCTTTCACACCTGTCACCAAAGGATCGGCCATCTCCATAGTCCCACTAGAATTATGGTTTACGTTTGTCACATCTGCCGCAGGATTATTGGCACATTCTTCATCCATAGGAGCTGAAAATCGATTAGTACCCACAAAGGGAGGCCCTCGCTTAGCTTTAGAAAACGTCTTCAGGATAAAGGGAATGTAACATCCCGCAAAATGAAACATACATATAACATATATTCCATAACATATTTACAACAAAGTACTTCATGTTTCACATTTGGTCCCATCTAAAGTCTGAACATAAAAAAATTTCATTACAACTTGATCCACTTTAAATTACATAGTAATAACAAAAGTATAACTACAAAAGCATCCATAGTATCATGAAGAAAATCTTCTCCAAAGCTAGCCGACAAGTACTCTATTTACTTGTTCTTACGGGAATCATCACCTGGAATACATAATTTTTAAAACAGAAAATGATGGTTAGACCTAAGGGTCTAGTGAGTAAATCCCTGACATTTGTAATTATTAAAATTTATTTATATAAAACACACTTTATATAATTACACATACATCACACGTAAGTTAATACCAATTAACATTTATGCATCATACCTGTCTCGTCCCACCTTATCCCTCCACCAATGGCCAATATCAATTGGTTGCGAGCCAATTTATCACACCGGTCCAAAGCCCGGCCACGTATTATATTTTCATATAATACTCACGTGATTATAATATCCCATTATAATCACTCACGTATGACATATTCATACACTTATCACAATTCATTATTCACATATCGTATTCAAGTAAAATACTCTTTAAAATAAAACTCACCTGATCTTTTAAGCAAGGTCCTTCAAACTTTCTTCAGAATAGATTATCTTTTAACTCAGATCCTTAATATCTGAAACAAATTAAAGTATACATACTCTTTAACACATAATCCAGAAAACCCAACTTTTCGCAACCCACTATTACGAAAAGTTTACTTTTCGCAACCAACAGATGCGAAAACCTCACTTTTCGCAACCAACAGATGCGAAAACCTCACTTCTCGCAACCCACAGATGCGAAAACCTCACTTCTCGCAACCCACAGTTGCGAGTTCCCTACTTTTCGTAACCAACAGATACGAAAACCTAACTATGCGCTTTAGCTACTTGCGAAAAGTGGACTTTTCGCAACCAAGGCTTGCGAATTCCTACTTTTCGCAAAATCACTGTTTATCGTCTTTTTTCAGAAAAGTTCAGTTCAAATTCAGGAATTCCAACTTTTACCCAGATTGCACAGAATCGTTCTAAACTCCTTTTAACACCCTAAATTGTAACTAAAATTCACCAATTCATCTAAAATTACCTAAACCCACTTCAAAGTTCAAAAGAAACCTAATATACATAAAAAGGAAGAATTAGGATGGATTATTACCTTTGATATGAACTCTATAATTCCAGCAACAATTATCTAACACTTCTCCTTCTTCTTCTTCCAATTCCTTCGATCTCTTTCACTCTCTCTCTCAAAACCGAAACTCACACACACACACTTAGGATATTTAGGATATTTGTGTTTTGTTAATAAAAAGGAAGACATCATCTTCTATTTGATTTCACTAGAGTCGGTTGAGAGAAGGGTTTGGCAAAAGTGACCAAGCCACCCTAGACTTATCCTAATTGACAGAACTTACCCCTAAACTTCCATAATAACATTAAAACTTATCCCTTAACGTCTAATTCCATAAAATACCCACATAAAACTTATAAAATTTTCATATTTTAATTTAAATAAAATACCTGGTTATTACAACATCTCCCCCTTAAAAGAATTCCGTCCCGGAATTCACTCAAGCAACGAACTAGGGTAACTACTGTTGAAAAGATATCAAATTCTATGAAGGTTTAAATTAACTCGAAAATTCACTTATCTCTTAGAAAGAAATAACTTATACTCATATGAATCTAATCCAAATAACATAACATTATAGGCTTACTCGGGACATTTACCACGCTAATACTATTTTTAACCTCACCGGCCTTTTACTACAAACGTCGTGTTCTACACTTTTACAATACTAACTCTAAAACGTAAACATATACTTTCAATATAAAATTTGCTTAGTAAATACTACCTATTTCTTATATTCTTTCATGGAATAGAATATACTCAACACGAATCACTTTATATCACGGAAAAAATTTCTTAATTTTATCAAACCCGCAAACTTCATCCTACCATTTCCATTTCCCATGAAAGCATAGCATAATTACTAAAATCACACAACCATACTTAATTGCACTTGACACCAATTCATCCATCAAATTAAAACAAAGCCTAAATAGCAACTTAATTTCTTGAATATCAGCAAAATACAATTTCAAACATTCCAATTATCTCAATAACCTCACCACCATAACTCATACCGACTTCCATCCAAATATCAATACCAATTCATACCTTAATAAAATAACAAACTCGTTATCACATCAATTCCTTACATCTCCAACTTAGCACAAAATTACTAACACAAATCTTTAGACATTTGTTTCACTTAAACCACTCCGCAATTTGAAATTTATCAACACCGGTCTCACCTTACCCAACTAAAATAATTACCAAATCATCATGTAATAATTTCACTACAAAACTAAGCCGAAAAGAATTCATCACAACTCCGTTAAAAATTTCATGTCACTAATCATATAACTCATTAACGACTTAACATGCAAAGTCCAGCACCAAGTTTAAAACAACTCTTTATCTTAAACAACTCCATAAAGAAGGTTCATCACACGACCATCAAAATATTTATTGATCATTGATTTCTTCCCACTAATCATAACACTTAATATAAATCCCTTTTTTTTCAACTTAAATTCTCCAATCCATGGGCAGTATTAGGTAAACATCCAACCCATTGAACCATTTTTCTATATCCCGCAAACTCTCAAGCATCAATTTCTTATACTTTATTATCATAGTATGCATATTCTCTTTCAGTTAAGTCCAGGTTATCAGCAACCTAGTTTTCTAACCTTGCGATCCACTATCGCCAACGCTTCCCCCACATCATTCCATCTTTGATCTAGTCCGGTGTTTTCTAACGGTACAACCTTACTTGCTTCGTCTAAGCCCTTCCGCAGAATCGACACGGGAAAGGCTGAATGAACTCTCACTATGCGTAACCCTTCAATACCAAGGCGCATACCAACAATTTAGTACCCTCCTAACTGCAACAACTCTTACTCCAAGAGGAAAACCCGCGTGATACAAACAAGGTATAATATCCCAGATCAATCATACCAATATCATTCACAAATCCTGACTCCAGGTTCACCTTATCCTACTACCCTTGCTATGACGGAATCTCCACTAGTCATGACGAGTCGCCTCGCGAATGCACAGTCGCACACAGTGTGAAATCAGATAGACATTCGAAATAAAGATTCTGTCCCACAACGGTTAGACTCAAACAAGAGCTGCGCAATAGAACTAAATCAAATATTCTAAGCCTATTTAGTTCCTACTGTATACCACTTATAATGCAGTCACTTAACAACCTATCAGGACTAGCATAAATTCCTACTAGCAAGTAGTAGTCATGCAGCAAGGTGTAATAAGCACCAGGCAATTTAGCATACATACTCCTATGTTCTAGAAAGCAATAAATTACACTAAGTACTCTACCTTTTCCCTTGGTCTCGGCTGACTGTACACACTGCGCCTTCGATCACCGTCTCTAAAATGTCCCAACAATCCAACACTCAAAAAAAAAAAATAACGACATTCTACTCCCCAATAGATTACAAAATCAACTTGGAGTATCACCTTAAACCGTAGTTGAATTTTCTCCATAGGTCATCCCCAACTCTACCGTCACTTCTCTAATCCAAAATATATTTAAGACAGACAACACTTTCTTGCATTAATTACACCGACCCCGAACCTTAGATTACAATTGATTTCCACACTTGCCCCAACATCACTCTCATACTACTACCACGTCCTATCCCATGGTCCTTCACCCCGATCATTACATTCGATTATTTTCTTCTACTCTTTCCTCAACATAAAATATGTTTCCCCAAGGATAGCTCACTAGGAGGTGTTTACTCTAGACCGACCCTATGAGCTACCTTTCTTTCACCTCCAAACCAATCGTACACACCCAATTCCCACCATTACTATACTTAACCAATAATTTCACCACACCTCATAACAGGAATTTAACCGAGTTAATCCGAAATCACATCCATTGCCCGAAACAACCACACACTTTTTCATATTTTCAAATATCGTTAACATATTCTTTCAAAACGATAATAAACAAATCGGATCTACACTATACACCCATCCCCAAAATATAACAACCATAAAAACATCTTTATAACAAAATCAGTACATCTTTATTTCACCTCGTGCCTCTTTCAGCACAAAATATGTCATCGTGCCTCTTCCAGCACAAAATTATATATATATATATATACATATATATTTTTATATATCACAAATCATTTAACACGTTTAAAATTTTATTCATAACGTAAACTTTAACATTTGGAGGCATAACCTAGCGTTTGAAATACTGAATTATACATAACGCCACATTCTACACTTTCGCAATTACTTTCCAAAATTCTAATCATGCACCTTCAATTTGAAAAATTGCAAACAATTGCAAGTGTTAGATCATTCATTCCAATTTAAACTACCATCCACTTTCGTTCTCATACAATAAAATTTACTACCACCTTGATAAATCTTTCGAATCCAAACACATATGATAACGGGTTATCACCTTGATCACTAATAGCTTTTTCTTACTAATCACTCCCAAAAACAATCTTCACTTTCTAGTTCAATTATCCTTGATTTCTCACTTAAATTTATCCCAAGCAATATCATAATGAATAAGCATACTAAATTCGATATCATCCAAAATATTTGTTACACTCTTACTAAATTAGAACCAACCTCTTTTCACATCAAATGTTTCCAAACCTACACTCTTACTAAGCCTTATCGAAATTAATTCATATATCCTTGATATAAAACTTGTTAACAAACGGAAACTTTAAATCAATCACTCGACAATCTCTTCTTTCATCATAACTACTTATTCCAATATATACCGAATTACCGAGGATCACTTATCATTACCTAATCGACAATTTTAACAAAAATCAAGTTCCAACACCATCCTATACTTACTACTACCTCAAATTCCGACAACATTATCAAAAATAACTTAATAGGCACTCCACTCTTATCTATATTACCAATACAATTATCAAATTCTTTTCTAACGCATATAAGCAACAAAAGATTGAAAACACAATTAACCAGTTTGTACCGAAGTCAAATAGCACTTTAGCACGTGTAGAGTTTATATAAATATACCTGTCTTCGTCTCTATCCATACGTCGAGACCGACTTGCCACTCCGTAGATTTCAACAAGGTTAATATACACATAGGCACATACCCCATATAATAAGGTATTCCAGTCCAATCATGTAACTGTAAGTTCACAATTACACTGGCCAGGTGTAACTCGAATTTACCTTACATGATGTTCCTTCTACCTTTTTATACTTAACATCCCCAGGTTCTAAAAATAATAGGGACATCCTACTTCACATGCAGTTTAAGTCTAGGTACAGATACTAATACCTAAATCCCTTAAACTAGGGCTCTGATACCATCTTTAACATCCCGCAAAATGAAACATACATATAACATATATTCCATAACATATTTACAACAAAGTACTTCATGTTTCACATTTGGTCCCATCTAAAGTCTGAACATAAAAAAATTTCATTACAACTTGATCCACTTTAAATTACATAGTAATAACAAAAGTATAACTACAAAAGCATCCATAGTATCATGAAGAAAATCTTCTCCAAAGCTAGCCGACAAGTACTCTATTTACTTGTTCTTACGGGAATCATCACCTGGAATACATAATTTTTAAAACAGAAAATGAGGGTTAGACCTAAGGGTCTAGTGAGTAAATCCCTGACATTTGTAATTTATTAAAATTTATTTATATAAAACACACTTTATATAATTACACATACATCACACGTAAGTTAATACCAATTAACATTTATGCATCATACCTGTCTCGTCCCACTTTATCCCTCCACCAATGGCCAATATCAATTGGTTGCGAGCCAATTTATCACACCGGTCCAAAGCCCGGCCACGTATTATATTTTCATATAATACTCACGTGATTATAATATCCCATTATAATCACTCGCGTATGACATATTCATACACTTATCACAATTCATTATTCACATATCGTATTCCAGTAAAATACTCTTTAAAATAAAACTCACCTGATCTTTTAAGCAAGGTCCTTCAAACTTTCTTCAGAATAGATTATCTTTTAACTCAGATCCTTAATATCTGAAACAAATTAAAGTATACACACTCTTTAACACATAATCCAGAAAACCCAACTTTTCGCAACCCACTATTACGAAAAGTTTACTTTTCGCAACCAACAGATGCGAAAACCTCACTTTTCGCAACCAACAGATGCGAAAACCTCACTTCTCGCAACCCACAGATGCGAAAACCTCACTTCTCGCAACCCACAGTTGCGAGTTCCCTACTTTTCGTAACCAACAGATACGAAAACCTAACTATGCGCTTTAGCTACTTGCGAAAAGTGGACTTTTCGCAACCAAGGCTTGCGAATTCCTACTTTTCGCAAAATCACTGTTCATCGTCTTTTTTCAGAAAAGTTCAGTTCAAATTCAGGAATTCCAACTTTTACCCAGATTGCACAGAATCGTTCTAAACTCCTTTTAACACCCTAAATTGTAACTAAAATTCACCAATTCATCTAAAATTACCTAAACCCACTTCAAAGTTCAAAAGAAACCTAATATACATCAAAAGGAAGAATTAGGATGGATTATTACCTTTGATATGAACTCTATAATTCCAGCAACAATTATCTAACACTTCTCCTTCTTCTTCTTCCAATTCCTCCGATCTCTTTCACTCTCTCTCTCTCTCAAAACCGAAACTCACACACACACACTTAGGATATTTAGGATATTTGTGTTTTGTTAATAAAAAGGAAGACATCATCTTCTATTTGATTTCACTAGAGTCGGTTGAGAGAAGGGTTTGGCAAAAGTGACCAAGCCACCCTAGACTTATCCTAATTGACAGAACTTACCCCTAAACTTCCATAATAACATTAAAACTTATCCCTTAACGTCTAATTCCATAAAATACCCACATAAAACTTATAAAATTTTCATATTTTAATTTAAATAAAATACCTGGTTATTACAGGGAAGAACCATCGTATTTGCAGCCGGAGTTCGTGACGTCGCCCTAGAGTCCTTTCCACCATCCCCATGCACACCATGCACCAAACTCAAGTTTTCCATCTGTGGCAAAGGAGCCGTAGGTAGCTCATCATTCAAACCCTCTTTTGCAGAGGACACATCCAAACTTGGATTTAGTGGACCAGATTCATGCACCCGTGGTTGTTCCTGACATGTTTCCTCTGTACCATCATGCGAAACCCGTGGGTCAGGAGCGGTGTGGTTCTCCACCGCAACATCTTAAGCCACACTATGTTTTTGCACCGGTCGATAAACCAAACTGGACCTCCCTTTATTCCCCATAGAACTCGTAGATCCATGATCCCACTTCCTTTGTTGCTTCCGTTTGTTAGTAACCAAAGTGAAGCCATCATCATCCTTATTTGCCACACCCTTCCCCTTAACAATATCCCTATTGATCGTAGCTTTGACACATGAGGATGTCTTGTGACCAAAAACAAGACAATGAGAACACTGAGATGGTTCCCAAAGATATTCCACCTGAATGGGAACCACCATTTCCTTAACCCCATGCACATTAGGGACCGACACTTGTAGTTCGTGTTTAAGCTCACCTACAGCCCACACATCAACAAGCACCTTCGCAAACCCCGGCCTTCCCCAAGGATTATCACACATCGTCGTAGTACATTCATCCATAATCTTGGGAACACCAAGAGCACTGGCAATCCTTCCCACACCCTCCCTGTTAAAAGCCACGAGTGGTATGTTATGGAGCTTTGTAACAACCCGCAACCCCAAACATAGTTCATACAGCATAAATTTCATAACGTCGTTATTTAACTAAGATACATCACATTACAACTTTGGTCCTTTAGTCATAAACAAAATACATTATTTCATTACAAACTTTTCTTTTGCTAAATACATTACAACTAATAACAAGACATGACTGTAAAACATGCCATAATCTTCAAAAACACACTTCTTCCAAAAGCTATCCATCGATTACCATTCCTACTTGTCCTTACTCGATCCACGACCTGGAATACATATTTTAAAACAAAATGAGGGTTAGACCTAGCGGTCTAAGTGAGAAAACCCCTGTCCTTTCACAATCATTATAAAATCCATTTATATGAAATCTTTTATATAAACACATATATATCATACGTAATTAAATACCAATCAAGACTCGTGCACTGTGTTCAATTCATCCTCATTCTCATTCTCATTTCCCCTGGCCATATCAGTTGGTTGCGAGCCAACAACACCGATGTACGACAATTACAGCACCGCTGTACAACAACTACAGCAAACACCGCCGACCATAATTTCGGCTAACATATATTCGTGTAGTGTAATGCACATATAATAACAATATATATCTCAACATATCATATTGTCATTTATGAACACCTAATCACATTATCTATCACCCTTTTCAATCTACACGTATATGTATTCCAGTTTAAAAACATTTTGAAGAAAAACTCACCTGTTTGCTTAACAACACTCTTTTCAGTCCTCCACAAAGAATTCTGCTTTCACCTTCGATTCACAGTATCTGAAACAATCATGTACAAATATTGTTTTACCATTTTGAACACATAGAGCTTGCTAGGACTAAGAGCTTTAGATAACTCTATCTAACTCTTATCCTCAATTGTCTTCCCCAACCCGAACTTAAGTCAAGTCCACAGTACTTTCGGTCCTTATTCATTCTCTATCCATGAATTAACAAGACATATGCTACTGGACACTTAAAAACATCTAAACTCATCAATTTGACCAATCAGCCAAAGTATCCGGAAACTACAGTTTATCCGGACAACACTACTTTTCCGGAGAAAATAACTTTTCCGGACAACATGACTTTTCCGGACAACCTATACAATCCGGACACCAAAGTAATCCGGATACTATCCGGTATCCAATTCTATCCGGAAAACATAGGAAAAAGGAAACTTACCCGGATAAGGAAACCGTCCGGACACTAGCAACAAGATTACCCGGACACTACCAACAAAACTACCCGGACACATTCAACCCGTGTCCGGACACCTCTGTCGATTTGTCCATTTTCAACCCAGAATTGACAGAAATCAATACCAGACATGGAATCGCTTATTCTACTCCGATAGAAACAATCTATAAGCAATTACACACATAACTTACAAAGGAAACATACCTGAATTTACTTCCAAATTCCCAATTGATGATTTACCCTAGTTTCTCCTCCTTTCTCCTTTTGCTCTCAATACACACACTTACACACACTGAATTTCTGTATTTTATGAAAATATCTGATTCCTACTAGATAATATCCAGCATAATTACCATCTCAGCCCTCAAACTTTCCATTAATGACCAAAACTGCATTAACTTATAATTTAACTAACTTTTACCCTAAACATACTATTATAAACTTAATTAAATTTAACAATAAGAGGGTTTAACTAACGAACTTACTCGGGGTATTACAAGCTTGACCCACAACGGACAAGACTTGTGCTCCGGTTTGATCAATCCTTGATGGGGATCCCATGGGAAGACAAACAAGGGAATTCCACGAATCATCCAAGGGCCCCCCCTCCAGAACCTGCCTTAATCCATTGTCATCCCCAAACCAAAAGAATAGAAACCCATTCTCGTTCATCATAGAATCTTGAAGCCCGAATTTTCCCAAAGCGATTTAACGATTTTCTGCCCTGTGGGAAAATACAATCGTGGTACAAGAAAGTAGCCATAGAGGGTGTTCTTATAGAGAGTAGCAGCGTTCTCCGTTAGAGACAACGACAACTCAATTCGTGTATCACCCTTTTCCTTCAAAGGGAAAAAATTCAAGGATTTACCAACCTGGTCCGAACTACTCTTGAGTATTGCCGCGTACGAGGAAGTGGCAGCACCCGCATCCCTTTTTAGAATCGAAACATGACCGAACTTTAAGCCACTCGGCCTGTAAGTCGATCGAAAACAGAACCTCGGCCCTCCTCCGAAGCATGCGTATTAGAATTCAAGGCTGCTCCAGTCCCGTTTGAATTAGGGTTTGGGATCGTCCCTATTGGTGCATGCCTAACCCTATGCAGATTAGGGTTTGCATCATCGCCATGCAATTTAGGGTTTGCACCATCACCATGCAAATTAGGGTTGCCGCCGGCAGCCAACCCTCCGAACTGTCACTCCCACTACCATCCTCCACAAGCACATGATCTTTCTCTGAGGCCATTGACGACAAGAGAGAAAGAAAACCAGCAGCCCCAAGATGATACTAGCGAGACCCAGAAAAACCTCGGAGCAAGAAAGGCCACGATAAACGTGGTGCTGAAACTCATAAAGGTTAACTCGATACCACTAATCAACCCTTGGAACAAGAGAGTTAACAAAAGACGAAACAACAAATAACCAGAAAAACAAAAAAACTGTAAGGATGAACTGCACAAACCCTAGCGTCGTCGTTTAGTTTTGCACCGAACAACTCCTTACAAACAGCCAAGAACACTTGAATGCACCGTAAAACTATGCTAAACACACCAAAAAACCAAAAAGAAACAATCACAAACGAAGGAAGATGATCAAACTTGCCCATGGTACGAAACCCTAGTCACCACCGTCGCCAAAGTTGAGAGAGAAATTTCCATGTCTTTAAAAATTCACAAAACCTCTTCAAAAAAACAACTTATTTGTGGTGAGGAAAAGTCATAAACACTTTTTTTTTTCAATTCAAACACTAGAAATAGCTTATTTGCGGTGAGGAAAAGCTATAAACAAACAAGTCAAAAAAATAAGCAATCCCAAACACCCCGTATTCTCATGAATGATCGCCAGTGAGTTGGAGTTCTATAGCAGTGAGTTTTAAAATTCAATTACTCATGAAGGGAAGTTATTCTTAGTGATTCAAAGTGCGAGCTTAAAATCGCTTGATTTGGTGGTGGGTTTGATGTTGTAAGCGGTTGGGCGTTTGTGAAAAGAAACCTACTTGCATTGTCCAACGTGTGTATGACAAAGTAAGAATAGTTAGGTAAAGGTGCAATCTAGCATGCATTGAAATCTTTTGTTTCATTTTTGTGCCTATATCATGGCTAAAGCTGATAAGATTTGGGGTTGGAGTTACAAAATGGTTGGTGTCTTCTCTAGCATGTCATAAGTGGTGCCATGGATTTTAATATTGTGTTTTCTATGTTTTCCATGTTATATAGGTGGTTTTTAGTAATTATAGTTTTGCTTTTGGTTGACCAATGTGCAGGTTCTATAATTTTGTTCTTCAATTTTGACAGATATATATCTTGCCAAAAGAAAAGAGACATGTTGATAGAAACCCATTATCGATGCTCCTCAACCTTAAAAAATGGTAAGATGTTTTAATGAATTTATATTATTTGCATTCCATACAAAACTTGCAATCATTCCGTAACATTGAATTGTTTCAACAAGTTATGGAGCACTAAAGGTAAAATGTTTCTACATTTTGTTCTGTCATTTTGACACTTGTCTTATATAATACCAGTATAATTACTTAAGACCTCCATCCGTGGAAAACATTTTGCCATCACCGGGATTGGGATGATTCATGATTCATTCATTGCCATCACCTGGTTTTGGATGAAAAAAGAGCTTAAGAAGTTCTGGTTGATCTTTTGGGATTACTTCTTTGGTAAGACCATCCATATCATTATAGTGCTTAAATTTATTCTGTTTCATCTCATTGTGATGATGGTATGTGTAATAACTAGGTATGCTATTTAATTATTTTTATAAGTTTTTATGTTAGTATTTTATGGAGTTAGAAGTTAAGGGGTAAGTTTTAAATTTTATTTGAAAGTTTAGGGGTATTTATTGCCAAGTGAGATAAGTTTAGGGTTTGTTTGGTCATTTATCCAAACCTTTTGGCCACAACCGACTTTCCTACTTAATTAGGATAGGAGTCCATTTATTCAATTAAGAGAAAATATCATAACTTGGTGTGTGTGTGTGTGTGTTTTACGTGAAGAAGGAAAGAGAGAGAGATAGAACCGTGAGAAAGATTAAGGGAAAGAAGAAGAAAGAAATCAAGGGTTTGCTGCTGTGATTTAAGGACCAAACTGAAGTAAGAAAGGTAACAAATCCATCCTTTTATGTGTATTAATTTCTTAAAGTGTTCTTGAGTTTGCTAGTTAGGTTTATAGGTGGGTTTTGTTAAAAATGGATGTTTTGGGAAATCTGAGCTTAAGGTTAGGTTATGTTCATAGTCTTAAACATATCTGCACCTTTACAGCAACATGCATAGCTTAAAAGTACGATTTCTGGGTTTTTAGGATGAACAGTGAACTGAGACATTCAACCAAGTCGCAATGGTTGATTGCGATTTGGCTTTGAAGTCGCAATGGTCGGTTGCGACTTGGTTTGGAATCGCAGTAGTTGATTGCGATTTGGGGTTGGAATCGCAATAGTGGGTTGCGATTTGGGGTGAAGTCGCAGTAGTTGATTGCGACTTAGCACTATGCATTGCGATTCTAATTTATTTTTAATAGGTTGCGACTTGAGTCGAGGATTTTATAAGTTTAGTTTTAAAAAGAGATATTTGGTATTTTGCATGATTTCAGATTCTGTGAAGGATTGACGTACGTGATAATTAACTTGGAAAGACTTTTGGTGAAAAGCAAAACAGGTGAGTTTTACTTCAAAGTATTTTTACTGGAATACATTTATGTGGATAACAAATACTTGATAAATTGTATGAATGTGTCATACGTGTGTAATTATAATATATTGAGATATTATAATTACGTGAGTATTATATGAGAATATAATACGTGGCCGGGCTTTGGACCGGTGTGTTAATTGGCTTGCAACCAATAAATTTGGCCATTGGTGGAGGGATAAGGTGGGATGAGATAGGTACGATGCACAAATCTTGGTTGATATTAATTTACGTGTGATATATGTGTATTTATATAAAGAGGATTTTATATAAATGAATTTTAATGATTTCCAAATGACAGGGATTTTATCACTAGACCCTTAGGTCTAACCCTCATTTTGCTTTTAAAAATATGTATTCCAGGTGGTGGTTCCAGTAAGACCAAGTGATTAGAATACTTGATGGATAGCTTTTTGGGAAGATGATCGTTATGAAGTTGTGGATGCTCTTGTACTTATAACTTTGTTATTAGTTATTATGTAATCTAAATAGGATTAAGTTTGTACTGAATTTCTTACTATATTTAGTCAGACTTTGGGACCAAATGTGAAATGTGAAGTACTTTTGTTGAAAATATGTTATGAAATATATGTTATATGTATATTTGGATTGTGGGTTGTTACAGATGGTATCAGAGCCCTAGTTTAATGGATTTAGGTATTAGTATCTGTACCTAGACTTAAACTGCATGAGAAGTAGGATGTCCCTATTTATTTAAGAACATGGGGATGCTAAGTATAAAAGGTAGAAGGAACATCATGTAAGGTAATTTCAGATTACACCTGGCCAGTGTAATTATGATCTTACAGTTACATGTTTGAACTGGAATATCCTGTTATATGGGGTATGTGCTTATGTGTATATTAACCTTGTTTGAATCTACAGAATGGCAAGTGGCACTAGAAATCAAAGGGGGGGGGGGGGGGGGGAAGAGGAGGAAATAGAGGTGGAGGCAGAACTGGGGGTAGGAATCCACCAGGCGTTTCTGAATTTATTACAAGGGATGATCTGATGACCGAAATGGTAAGGTTACAAGCGAGTATACAAACTATGTTCAATCAAAGTCGTAACAATGGAACTGAAAGACCAGATCCGAATCATGAAGATGAACTGCTCATTACACCTACGGCCTCAGCGGTACAAAGGAAGTGTGATTATAAAATGTTTCTAAGTTGTAAACCTCCAACATATGCTGGAGAGAGAGATCCAGTTAAAGCAGATAGAGTTAAAGTCTTATATGGGACGGTAATGCTGAAGGCAAATGCATTGTACTGGTGGGAGGCTCTTACTGAGTCAAGGGGATCGGATGTACGCACTAATATTGCTTGGAATGACTTTGTAACAGCTTTTAAAGGACAATTTTGTCCTCAAGCAGCAGTAAGGCAGTTGGAAGAAGAGTTTATGAATTTGCAACAAGGAAACTTATCTGTTAGGGATTATACGGCTCGCTTCCTAGAGAAGTCTAGATTTGCAGAATATTATGTTGCAACGGAAAAGATGAAGATGGAGAGGTTTATTTATGGGCTGAATTCGGAAGTTAGAAGATTGACATCTGCAACTGGGCCTATTACTTTCTCAGCAGCAGTTGATGCAGCCGAAAATGTAGAGCGAGACAACAAAAGAGATGTTAATGATAGGGGTATGGGAAAAAGGAAATGGGAAGGGCCACCACATGATCCGAAGAAGTCCAGATTTCAGAGGTTCGATAACCGTCCGTCGTTTCGAACAGCGGAACGACCATGTCCGAAATGTAATCGCTACCATCAGGGAAATTGTCAAGTGGAATCTCGAGTTTGTTTTAAGTTCGGAAAAACCGGGCATGTTGTTAAAGATTGTCGCGGGACGCGGTTTTGTTATTTATGCAACTCTCCGGATCACATGTTATCAGATTGTCCGAAAAGAAGAATGCAACAGGGCGGATCATCAGGGATACCAGCAATTACTAGACCAGTAGTTCCTAGACTAGAGCCACCAAGAACAAGAGGTCGTTCATTTCAGATGTCAGCAAAAGAAGCGGAGGAAACTCCGGATGTGGTCACAGGTACATTTTTCGTAAACTCCACACGTGCTAAAGTGTTATTTGATTCCGGTGAAAACCGATCTTTTGTGTCTCCTTCATTCGCTGCTCATATGTGTTTAAAGCCCAAGGTGTTAGATCATGCCTTATTAGTAGATACTGCAAATGATAACCAAGTGTTGGTTAATGAAGTTTTTGATAGCTGTGTGATAAATATAGAAGGGTGTGGAGTACCGATACAATTGTTTCCAATAGCTTTGATCGAATTTGATGTGGTAGTGGGGATGGATTGGTTAGCTGAGAATCAGGCTAACATAGTTTGTGATAAGAAGATAATTAACGTTGTTCTACCTGATAAGAGACCAGTAATAATTTATGGTGATCGTAGCAATCATCAGTCTTGCCTTATAACTATGATAAAAGCCAGTAAGTGTGTCAGCAAGGGTTGCCCGAGTTACTTAGCCTATGTGATAGATAGTAGGCATGAAAAGAATAAGTTGGAAGATATCCCAATTGTTAGTGAATTTCCAGAAATTTTCCCCGAAGACTTGAATAGTCTTCCTCCTGTTAGGCAAGTAGAATTTGGTATAGACCTAGTACCTGGAGCCGCTCCTATTGCTCGTGCACCATATCGACTAGCACCTCCAGAGATGACAGAGATGATGGAACAACTGCAAGACTTAACCGATAAGGGTTTCATCAGACCTAGCTCTTCGCCATGGGGTGCACCAGTTTTATTTGTGAAGAAGAAAGACGGTTCAATGAGAATGTGTATCGACTACCGGGAGCTGAACAAGCGTACGATCAAGAACAAGTATCCGCTTCCAAGAATTGACGATCTCTTTGATCAATTAGTTGGGGCTTGTTACTTCTCCAAGATTGATCTCAGATCTGGCTACCATCAGTTGAAGGTTAAAGAAGAAGACGTTCTAAAGACTGCTTTTCGCACAAGGTACGGTCACTACGAATTCTTGGTGATGCCATTCGGACTGACGAACGCTCCAGCCGCTTTTATGGATTTGATGAATCGGGTATGTAAGCCGTATCTCGATAAATTTGTCATAGTATTTATCGATGATATACTTATTTATTCCCGATCCAAAGAGGATCATGCGCAACCCTTTCGTTTGATTCTGGAGTTATTAAAGGAAGAAAAGTTTTATGCTAAATTTTCGAAGTGTGAATTCTGGCTACGAGAAGTTCAGTTTTTGGGTCATGTAGTTTCTGAGAAGGGTATACAAGTTGATCCAACGAAAGTAGAAGCAGTTGAAAGATGGGAACAACCGAAGACGCCAACGGAAGTTCGCAGTTTTCTGGGCTTAGCCGGGTATTACCGAAAGTTTATAAAGGATTTCTCTCCTATCGCGACGCCTCTTACTAAGCTGACTCGAAAGAATCTGAAGTTTGAATGGAAAGCAGAACAGGATGAAGCATTCAGAATATTGAAAGAGAAACTCTGCAGCGCGCCGATATTAGCATTGCCGGAAGGTTCCGACGCTTCTAAACTAGGATTAGGATGTGTACTTATGCAACGTGGAAAGGTGATTGCTTATGCTTCTCGTCAACTGAAGGACCATGAAAGACAGTATCCTACTCATGATATGGAGCTTGCAGCGGTTGTCTTCGCTTTGAAGATTTGGAGACATTATCTTTATGGTTCTAAGTGCCAAATTTTCACTGACCATAAGAGTCTCCAACATCTTTTCGATCAGAAGGAACTGAATATGACGCAAAGAATATGGCTGGAATTAGTGAATGATTATGATTGCGAATCCTTTATCATCCCGGGAAGGCGAATGTAGTAGCTGATGCACTGAGTCGTCAAGAAAGAAGTGGAACAATAAGAGCTATTTCACTACGGGCCGAACTTCTACCGAACATATTGGATGAATTGCAAAAATGTCAAATAGAAGCATTCCAAGAAGAACATCTGAAGACAGAACGATTAGTGGGGGAATCAGCATTATTAGTAAAGGATGATCGTGGGTTGTTGTGTCTGGAGAACAGAATTTGGGTGCCTCGTTTGGGTGGGTTACGCGATCGTGTATTACAAGAAGCTCATCACTCTCGTTTCTCTATTCATCCGGGTACGAACAAAATGTATAAAGACTTGAAACAATTTTATTGGTGGCCAGGGATAAAAAGAAGCATTGCTCAGTATGTGGAAAGCTGTAATACTTGCAAGAAGGTAAAGATCGAACATCAAAGGCCGTTTGGTCAGTTACAACGTCTGGAAATACCAATGTAGAAGTGGGATCAGATCACTACTGATTTTATTACAAACCTACCAAGGACTCCGAAGGGATTTAATTCTATTTGGGTGATTGTTGATAGATTAACGAAGTCTGCTCATTTCTTACCGATAAAGGAAACTGATTCGATGGAACGTTTAGCCAAGTTGTGCATAGATGAAATAGTGACTCGACACGGAGTACCAATCTCGATTATTTCTGATCGAGATAGTCGTTTTACTTCCAGATTTTGGAGAAGCTTTCAAAAAGAAATGGGAACACAGTTAAAGCTAAGTACAGCGTATCATCCTCAAACTAACGGTCAGAGTGAAAGAACAATCCAAACTTTAAAAGATATGCTTCGGGCTTGTATAGTTGATTTTGGGGGATCGTGGGATAAACATCTGCCTTTGATAGAATTTGCCTACAACAACAGTTATCATTCCAGCATTCAAGCGACACCGTTTGAAGTATTGTATGGTAGAAAATGTCGAACGCCTCTGTGTTGGAATGAAGTGGGGGAGAAACAATTAGCGGGGCCAGAAATAGTACAGTTAACAGCGGATAAGATCACTCAGATTCGGGGCAGATTTTAGTGGCTCAAGATAGACAGAAAAGCTATGCAGATCGACGCCGGAAACCGTTAGAGTTCCAAGTCGGGGAATTTGTGATGTTAAAAGTCTCGCCCTGGAAATGAGTCATACGTTTTGGGAAGCAAGGTAAACTCAGTCCGCGGTATATTGAGCCATTTGAAATTACGGAAAGAATTGGTCAAGTAGCTTACAGATTAGATCTTCCGTCGGAATTAAGCAGGATTCACAACGCATTTAACGGATCGAATTTTCGAAAATGTTTGGTTACCCCAGATCAGGCAGTCTCTCTACCAGATATTCAAGTTGACAAAAAGTTGAACTATGTGGAGGAACCGGAAGCTATAGTTGATCACAAAGTCAAAGTATTGAGGAACAAAGAGATCAGACAGGTAAAGGTTCAGTGGAAACATCATTGAGGTCAGGATGCGACGTGGAAATCAGAGTCGGAAATGAGAGCCAAATACCCTCATCTGTTCGCTTAATCGAATTCCGAGACGGAATTCTTTTAAGGGGGAGATGTTGTAATAACCAGGTATGCTATTTAATTATTTTTATAAGTTTTTATGTTAGTATTTTATGGAGTTAGAAGTTAAGGGGTAAATTTTAATTTTTATTTGAAAGTTTAGGGGTATTTATTGCCAAGTGAGATAAGTTTAGGGTTTGTTTGGTCTTTTATCCAAACCTTTTGGCCACAACCGACTTTCCTACTTAATTAGGATAGGTGTCCATTTATTCAATTAAGAGAAAATATCATAACTTGGTGTGTGTGTGTGTGTATTACGTGAAGAAGGAAAGAGAGAGAGATAGAACCGTGAGAAAGATTAAGGGAAAGAAGAAGAAAGAAATCAAGGGTTTGCTGCTGTGAATTAAGGACCAAACTGAAGTAAGCAAGGTAACAAATCCATCCTTTTATGTGTATTAATTTCTTAAAGTGTTCTTGAGTTTGCTAGTTAGGTTTATAGGTGGGTTTTATTAAAAATGGATGTTTTGGGAAATCTGAGCTTAAGGTCAGGTTATGTTCATAGTCTTAAACATATCTGCACCTTTACAGCAACATGCATAGCTTAAAAGTACGATTTCTGGGTTTTTAGGATGAACAGTGAACTGAGACATTCAACCAAGTCGCAATGGTTGATTGCGATTTGGCTTTGAAGTCGCAATGGTCGATTGTGACTTGGTTTGGAATCGCAGTAGTTGATTGCGATTTGGGGTTGGAATCGCAATAGTGGGTTGCGATTTGGGGTGAAGTTGCAGTAGTTGATTGCGACTTAGCACTATGCATTGCGATTCTAATTTATTTTTAGTAGGTTGCGACTTGAGTCGAGGATTTTATAAGTTTAGTTTTAAAAAGAGATATTTGGTATTTTGCATGATTTCAGATTCTGTGAAGGATTGACGTACGTGATAATTAACTTGGAAAGACTTTTGGTGAAAACCAAAACAGGTGAGTTTTACTTCAAAGTATTTTTACTGGAATACATTTATGTGGATAACAAATACTTGATAAATTGTATGAATGTGTCATACGTGTGTAATTATAATATATTGAGATATTATAATTACGTGAGTATTATATGAGAATATAATACGTGGCCGGGCTTTGGACCGGTGTGTTAATTGGCTTGCAACCAATAAATTTGGCCATTGGTGGAGGGATAAGGTGGGATGAGATAGGTACGATGCACAAATCTTGGTTGATATTAATTTACGTGTGATATATGTGTATTTATATAAAGAGGATTTTATATAAATGAATTTTAATGATTTCCAAATGACAGGGATTTTATCACTAGACCCTTAGGTCTAACCCTCATTTTGCTTTTAAAAATATGTATTCCAGGTGGTGGTTCCAGTAAGACCAAGTGATTAGAATACTTGATGGATAGCTTTTTGGGAAGATGATCGTTATGAAGTTGTGGATGCTCTTGTACTTATAACTTTGTTATTAGTTATTATGTAATCTAAATAGGATTAAGTTTGTACTGAATTTCTTACTATGTTTAGTCAGACTTTGGGACCAAATGTGAAATGTCTTCTACTTTTGTTGAAAACATGTTATGAAATATATGTTATATGTATATTTGGATTGTGGGTTGTTACATTATGCTTTTGATAGTCATAATGTATGTTTTGTTTTAAAGAGCATTTAGGGCTACCATTATGCTACACTTAGTGCCGCTATAATAAAGTTACTTGGTAAAGATAGCTACTTTTCATCATTCAACATCGTGTCTTGGTTTTTTTGGTCTCGCATATATATTTTTTTTGGTTTACATTCTTTCTTTTGCTTGAGATATGTATAAGATTGAAGCTCTAAATAATGCTCTTTTCCCCGAGTAAATAGGAGGTCCACACAGAAAGTGGAGAGTTATTCATATGCACAACATCGTTGTCCTCAAAATTATTGATTTAAAAAGGGAATACGTTAAATAAACACAACTTCTATTACTTGAAGAAATTTTGATGCATCGCATAACTTTTTTCATCGGTGGTATTTAAAGTTCTTTAATTGATCTTGACATGCTAATTAGGCTCTCAATTTTCTAGTTCAGAACATTTGGTGATTAATGTGGTTGTTGCTTTTTGGAAACCAAAAGTCTGCACAGAGGTTGTGGCCTGCAAGTGAAACCGGGTGCTGCTTGCTTGGGGAATTTTTTCTCTCGAAGCATTTTGGCCGTTAATTGACCAAGTTACTTATGTTAAGCTGCAATTTATTCGATTTACATGTATAAATCACAATGTGCAACTTGATTTAGAATTCATTTACCAAATGCTTAGCGGGATGCTTTGAGTAATGAGTTTGTTTTAATTTTCAGTTCATGGTTTACAGAAAATTTTTACATCCCGCCGCGTTGCGCAGGTACTCAACTAGTCCTAATATATATATATATATTAAAAATTAAGAGGCTGATTTGTACGGGTGTTAAGACTTTTTTTTTACTTTTGGATGATCCGTCGAAAACGCCTGTTGACGAAACCTGATTTTGTTTTATAGTGTGTGTGTTGTTATACCGTTGATGGATCCTTGATTGTACGTATCTACTTCTCGTTTTCTGCACTTATTATTTTGGGTTTATTTCCATTTAGATATCATTGGCTTAAATGAAGAATAAAGTACATCAAAAATGGCCTTACGGGAGATTGTTCGACCGAGGTTTATACATGTGCTCGGGGATGGTCGAGCAACATATGCATGGGAGGATACATGGCTAGAGGTTGGCTACTTATCTAAATATCCACCTTATCGGTTAATTCATGATGGTGGTTTCGAGAAGAATGCTACAGTTGCGGAGGTAATCGACTCCATGCAAAGTTGGCCAACATCTTGGGTGCAACGATGTGCTGAAGTAGGTGGTGAGTCTTTTCCAGCCTTATCTATTGACATCAAAGATCATGTTATGTGGCGTAATATTCATAATCATCCGGCTCGGTTTTCGGTGTCCGAGGTTTGGAAATTTTTGGATGGTCCTGTAATACCCCGGGTAAGTTCGTTAGTTAAACCCTCTTATTGTTAAATTTAATTAAGTTTATAATAGTATGTTTAGGGTAAAAGTTAGTTAAATTATAAGTTAATGGAGTTTTGGTCATTAATGGAAAGTTTGAGGGCTGAGATGGTAATTATGCTGGATATTATCTAGTAGGAATCAGATATTTTCATAAAATACAGAAATTCAGTGTGTGTAAGTGTGTGTATTGAGAGCAAAAAGGAGAAAGGAGGAGAAACTAGGTTAAATCATCAATTGGGAATTTGGAAGTAAATTCAGGTATGTTTCCTTTGTAAGTTATGTGTGTAATTGCTTATAGATTGTTTCTATCGGAGTAGAATAAGCGATTCCATGTCTGGTATTGATTTCTGTCAATTCTGGGTCGAAAATGGACAAATCGACCGAGGTGTCCGGACACGGGTTGAATGTGTCCGGGTAGTTTTGTTGGTAGTGTCCGGGTAATCTTGTTGCTAGTGTCCGGACGGTTTCCTTATCCGGGTAAGTTTCCTTTTTCCTATGTTTTCCGGATAGAATTGGATACCGGATAGTATCCGGATTACTTTGGTGTCGGGATTGTATAGGTTGTCCGAAAAAGTCATGTTGTCCGGAAAAGTTATGCTGTCCGGAAAAGTAGTGTTGTCCTGATAAACTGTAGTTTCCGGATACTTTGGCTGATTGGTCAAATTGATGAGTTTAGATGTTTTTAAGTGTCCAGTAGCCTGTGTCTTGTTAATTCATGGATAGAGAATGAATAAGGACCGAAAGTACTGTGGACTTGACTTAAGTTCGGGTTGGGGAAGACAATTGAGGATAAGAGTTAGATAGAGTTATCTAAAGCTCTTAGTCCTAGCAAGCTCTATGTGTTCAAAATGGTAAAACAATATTTGTACATGATTGTTTCAGATACTGTGAATCGAAGGTGAAAGCAGAATTCTTTGTGGAGGACTGAAAAGAGTGTTGTTAAGCAAACAGGTGAGTTTTTCTTCAAAATGTTTTTAAACTGGAATACATATACGTGTAGATTGAAAAGGGTGATAGATAATGTGATTAGGTGTTCATAAATGACAATATGATATGTTGAGATATATATTGTATTTATATGTGCATTACACTACACGAATATATGTTAGCCGAAATTATGGTCGGCGGTGTTTGCTGTAGTTGTTGAACAGCGGTGCTGTAGTTGTACAGCGGTGCTGTAATTGTCGTACAACGGTGTTGTTGGCTCGCAACCAACTGATATGGCCAGGGGAAATGAGAATGAGGATGAGGATGAATTGAACACAGTGCACGAGTCTTGATTGATATTTAATTACGTATGATATATATGTGTTTATATAAAAGATTTCATATAAATGGATTTTATAATGATTGTGAAAGGACAGGGGTTTTCTTACTTAGACCGCTAGGTCTAACCCTCATTTTGTTTTAAAATATGTATTCCAGGTCGTGGATCGAGTAAGGACAAGTAGGAATGGTAATCGATGGATAACTTTTGGAAGAAGTGTGTTTTTGAAGATTATGGCATGTTTTACAGTCATGTCTTGTTATTAGTTGTAATGTATTTAGCAAAAGAAAAGTTTGTAATGAAATAATGTATTTTGTTTATGACTAAAGGACCGAAGTTGTAATGTGATGTATCTTAGTTAAATAACGACGTTATGAAATTTATGCTATATAAACTATGTTTGGGAAAATTGGAAAATGGAATGCTCTCTCTCCCTTGGGCGATTAGGGTTTCAAGGCGGGGCTGATCTTTTTTGTGGTTCGATTGATTCTTGGTGGTTGTGTGATTTGCTTTCGTTTATTCTAGATCGGTTTTTACTGTTGATCATTGACTTTCGTTTAGTTTTCTTAGTCATTCGATATTTTATTTGGATCTCCGGCGTTGTTTTTTGGTTGGATTTCAAGGCGGCGCTCATCTATTCTCTTGGGACATCTCGATTAAGGTTCGTGTTTCCTGCACCTTCGTAATCAAAACTGGTTTAATCCGTGGGATTCAGCACTACGTCGAAAGTCGTAGTCTTCGTCTTCCAGGTTTCGATCTAGGGTTTTCCAGTCCTTGATTGCAGCGTGTAGGCTTCGATCTTTGAGCGAGTTTGCCTTAGAGAACCTGATGGATGGTGTTGAGAATGAGTCTTCTGTTTTAGGTGTTGGGATGCAACAAGCGAGATATGTTTCGAAGATGGGAGATACTCCTCCATGCACAAATAGGGCTGATGTCACTATGACGCAGCCTGCGTTGGGTTCACATACGGTCACAAAGGAGGGTGTCGTGTTCTCGGAGGCGGATAGGGATGTGCAGGGTGCGTCGGCGGCTAGGGTTACTGAGGCTAGGGTTACTAAGGGTGTTAACCCTAAACTTGGTATGCATGGGCAGAATGGGTCTGATGGGGTGGCTCTGCATGGGGATGACGTAAGCGGCGTCTTGCATGGGGAGGTACAGGGGACGAAGGGGGACTCAAACCCTAAAGTCGCGATGGGTGACTCAAACCCTAAAGGCGGCCAAAACGCTAAGGTTGACGAGGGTGGGGTCTCGGTATTCGAAAGACTGAAAGGGCCGAATGGTGAGCCCTTAAGATATGGCCATGTCGCGATTCTTCAACGTAAAGACACGACTTCTTATGCTGCGATTCTGAAGGATTCTTCGAGTAATAATGGTAACAATCTATCTTTTTTTCCTCTTCATGAGAAATCTGCGACACACATTGAATTACCAAGGGAATTAACTGAAAAGGCTGCGGTTGTTTATAAAAATACTCTTTATGGGTATTTTCTTGGACCGAGACTTTACTTTCCGACTGTGCAAAACATTGTGAAATCACTTTGGGGGAAGTTTGGTTTGCAGGACTCAATGATGAACGAAAACGGCTTTTTTTCGTTTTGAGGATGATCATGGTCTTCGGAAAGTTCTTGAAGGTGGTCCATGGATGATACGCGGCATTCCTCTTTTTGTGTTTCCATGGGATCCACAACAGGGCTTAATTAAACCAGAACACAAAACATGTCCTCTATGGATAAAACTCCACAATATACCACTGGTTGCATTTAATAGGGAGGGTGTTGGAAGGATTGCTAGTGCGCTTGGTGTTCCCAAGATGATGGACGAGTATACGAAAACGATGTGTGAAAAATCTTGGGGCAGACCTGGATTTGCGAAAGTCTTAGTGGATGTTTGGGCAGTAGGAGATCTTAAGAGAGAACTACAGGTTGCTGTTCCGAATGTTTATGGTGGTAAGGAGGTCATTGTCCCTATTCGTGTGGAATATTTATGGGAACCAACTCAATGTTCACACTGTCTTGTTTTTGGTCACAAGTCCTCTACTTGTGCTAAGGCAGAAATTGCGAAAAGGAAAGGTAAGGAACAGCTGGTCGAGGGGAAAGACTCGGATGGATTCACCTTAGTGACTCATAGGAAGAAAAGTAATACTAAGGAGGGTGATATGGCAAAGCATATTTGGCGTCCCAAAAATGTGGGGTCCTCTTCGGGCGTGGATAAAGAATTGCAGGGAACGAATGAAAAATCAAGACCTACGGTGGAGAAAATTTTTGCAGCCTCTAATGTGAGGGTAGATGATCCAGTAGTGCAGGAAGTGCAGGTCTTGGATGATCTGTCTAAATCTAAGCCTGTAACAGTGGAAAAGAAGGATGTGAATGTTGTAGGAGCTCTTCCTAAGTTGCGGAGTATTCTGAAAAAACCTGCTCCTGCTCGTACCGAACTTCATCCATCTGTTTTACTCGATAAATCTCGTCGTTCGGTCTCTATTTCTATGACCAATTCGTTTTCGTGTCTAGACTCGGATGATGAAAGTACTGATATTGATATGGAGGCTGCCCAATCTACGGTATGTGATTCTATACCAAATATGGAAACTAGTAACCCTTTGGTATCGGGTGGGTTTGATATCAATCATAACGTTTCGTCATGATGACCTTTGGAGCATGGAATATTCGTGGGCTTAATGCTCCGATAAAACAAAGGGAGGTAAAACAGTTTATACATGATAATATGTTGTCGTTATGTGCCGTTTTAGAAACACATGTCAATAATTCAAATCTACAACGTGTTGTTTCTGCCACTATGGGGTCTTGGTCTTGGATTGCTAATAATGCCTCTACTTCTCATAGTACCAGAATCGTGATAGCTTGGAATCCTTTGATACTTGATGTTTCGATAATTTCCACGATGGATCAGGCAGTCCATTGCAAAGTCCATTTGCGGGGGACTTTATCGTATGTCTTGATGTCCGTTGTTTATGCTGACAACAACATGATTAAGAGACGTGAATTATGGGCTGATCTAAAATATTTTGCTACCATTGCTAGAAATGAGTCGTGGTTAATGCTTGGAGATTTTAATACTGTTGGTGCAAGTGTACCACATCTCTATATATTTATATATATTTATTTTGATGATTACAAACACACCGTATTATTGTTTATCTAACAATCCTATCCAAGTGTACAGTTCTTGAAGAACACGAAGATTTTATCTGAAGAGTTCAAGACGGAAGGTTTACGTCGTCATTATTGTTTATAACTAATAATGATAAACACCCTAAAATAATATACCACTTGGATATTTCTAAAAACCATAAATGATTTTAATTAAATAAGGTTTTTTATTGAGAAGATCCAGCAAGATTGGTTGCGTCCTGGAAGGTGGCTATTCTGACGCCGGTATACCGTGGAGAATACCCGGTATACCGCGGGTACATACGGCCGGTATACCGCGGGTGTTCAGCCGGTATACCGCGGCAGGCTCCGTGTGCATCTCTGATTGGTTGAAAGTCCTTTTTTCTGACGGCGGTATACCGCGAGTCCTAGCCGGTATACCGCGGGTACGTTTTTCCTGAAGTCAACTTTGCATGAGAGCCGTTGTGTGTCAGTGTCCTTTTTACTGCACGGTATACCGCGTGCATTTGGCGGTATACCGCGCCTCATATTTCCGTTGGAGATGCTGATATATAAAGAAGCATGCTGGTGATGAAGAAAGAAGACCATACCAACAGCAACATCAACAATCCAAACTCTCAGCTCTCTCACTCTCACTTATTTTATATATATATATATTTTATAAAACATTTTTTTATAAAATATCCAAGTGTGAGATATTATACAAGAGTGATTACCCATTGTGAGTTATACTCCTCTTGTAAGTATTTGAATAACGGGTGTGTGATCCTGTACATCTCAATAAGCTGAGGCTTAGAGAACCGTTTACTTTGCTCTGTATTTGGTTTGTATTCTACCGTAAAGAATACATTTATTGGATCGTGTCGGGAAGTGTCTCGGCTGCTGGTTTATCACAGTTGGTGGTAAATCAGTAAATCTCTGTGTCAAGTATCTCTATCCCTTATCTCTTTATTTATTCCGCTGTGCTTTATTATATTTGTTTATATAAACTGCTTTGCATTTATATTTATTTATATAATCTCTGTGTATTTGTTTATATTTACACTCTTCTTTATTATTTGTATACTCTGATTTATTTTTACTGTTTCAGTACTGTATTTATTTATAAAAGAATTTTTGAAAGTAAAAGATTTTAAATACAACCTCCCCCCCCCCTAGGTTGTCCAACATTTGGTATCAGAGCGGGGCTTTCAAAAATTATCTGTTTAATTTTTTAAAGTTATATCTTTTATTTAATGGCTCAACAAAATGCTTGGTTTTCTAAATCTCTTCTTATTGATTTCGAAAATTTTGATCTTTGGGCAAATTCTTTTGAACGTTATGTTCGTGGGATAAATCAAAAAATTTGGGATATTATTATTAAAGGAAATTTCAAACCCACAAAATTTCAAAACAACAAAGTTGTTGAAAAACCTAGCTCGGAATGGTCCGACGAAGATGAGGCTAATTATTGTTTAAATTATGAAGCCAAAAATTTTCTCTTTTCGGTTCTTACTAACGATGATATTGAGCGTGTTTATCTCTTTGAAACTGCTCGTGATATTTGGGAGAACTTGAACATCACCTATGGTGGAAACTCAAAAGAAAAGAGAGACGAAACCCGAGATCAAAGAAATGAAGAAACGTGTCTCATCGTCGACTGCAAGAAAGAGGTATGTACTTCATACTCAAGTTATTCTAGTTGTAGTGATAACGATGATGATATTGATATGTTAAATGTCTCTTTTCAAAAATTGATTGTTCTCGTAAATAGTTATAAAAATGAGAATGCTAAATTAAAAGAAGAACTATTATTATGTCAAAATGAGTTGAATAATTGTAAACAAACCATTGCATGTGATAATAAAATCAAAAATGAGTTAATTGATAAAGTTATCACTTTAGAAAAGAAAGCATGCGAAAATATTGTTTGCAAATCATGTGATGTTTTAAATAAGAAACTTGCATGGTTAAATAAAAAGACACATGAAGATATTACATGTACAAAATGCGAGTCTCTTGAAAATGAAATTGCATGTTTAAATGCTAAATGTAAATCGCATGAGAAAAATGACTTATTAGCAAATGCTTTTAATAGTAGCAATGATAAAGTGCTTAAAATGCTTAATATACCTAATCGTATAAATTGTCGTAAAGGCATTGGTTCCGATACATGTGTTGATAAATGTTCGTGTAAACCCATTAAAAGATTTTTTGCATCTCCTAAAGTTAATACGAGAAAACCTCCATATATGTCAAAAATAAAAAATGTGAATTATGGAAGGAAACCGTATGCTCGTATGTATAATGATAATTTTTCTAGACCTAAAAATAATGCGAATATAAATGCTTCATTTTATGTGTATGATAAATACAATCGCAAAATTAAAATGGTTAGAAAATGGATTCCGAAAGGAATGTTTAATGTTGATAATCCCGGTGGGATGCGTTTATGGTTTTAAACCATTTATATGGTTTTGTATGTTTGTCGTGTTTTATTTTATGTCGACAACATGTTCTTTTTTTGCAGTTTATGTTTTATACTAACTGTTAAAAGGACCCATAAGAAAAGGGTACCACGAAATATTTTCTTTGCCTTTTGTAAGTGGTTACCTGCCGAGGTTATAATACGTGGTTACCTGCCGAGGTTATAATACGTGGTTACCTGCCGAGGTTATAATACGTGGTTACCTGCCGAGGTTATAATACGTGGTTACCTGCCGAGGTTATAATACGTGGTTTCCTGGCGAGGTTATAATACGTGGTTACCTGCCGAGGTTATAATACGTGGTTACCTGCCGAGGTTATAATACGTGGTTACCTGCCGAGGTTATAATACGTGGTTACCTGCCGAGGTTATAATACGTGGTTACCTGCCGAGGTTATAATACGTGGTTACCTGCCGAGGTTATAATACGTGGTTACCTGACGAGGTCATAATACGTGGTGATTTTTTTTAAATCACATAAAATTAACCGAAAATTGAAGCCTTAAGATCCGTTTTGGTGCAAGTGTTTCGTATTGGTTTGTATATCTTTGTCTCTATTGCTTTTTGCATTTTATTTTATCCCTCAAATTTTATAAAATCAATTTAATATCGTTATTAATTTGAGGGGGAGCGTTTTATTATATTTACCCATGAGTTTATGCTACCTCAATTATATGCATATTTTGAGGGGGAGCATCTCTCGAGGGGAAGCATACCGTCTTTCTTGACCCTTTTTGTTTCGACAAACGGGGGAGAGAAACCGCATATGCTCATGCTTAGCGGTTGTGTTTGTCATCATCAAAAAGGGGGAGATTGTTGGTGCAAGTGTACCACATCTCTATATATTTATATATATTTATTTTGATGATTACAAACACACCGTATTATTGTTTATCTAACAATCCTATCCAAGTGTACAGTTCTTGAAGAACACGAAGATTTTATCTGAAGAGTTCAAGACGGAAGGTTTACGTCGTCATTATTGTGTATAACTAATAATGATAAACACCCTAAAATAATATACCACTTGGATATTTCTAAAAACCATAAATGATTTTAATTAAATAAGGTTTTTTATTGAGAAGATCCAGCAAGATTGGTTGCGTCCTGGAAGGTGGCTATTCTGACGCCGGTATACCGTGGAGAATACCCGGTATACCGCGGGTACATACGGCCGGTATACCGCGGGTGTTCAGCCGGTATACCGCGGCAGGCTCCGTGTGCATCTCTGATTGGTTGAAAGTCCTTTTTTCTGACGGCGGTATACCGCGAGTCCTAGCCGGTATACCGCGGGTACGTTTTTCCTGAAGTCAACTTTGCATGAGAGCCGTTGTGTGTCAGTGTCCTTTTTACTGCACGGTATACCGCGTGCATTTGGCGGTATACCGCGCCTCATATTTCCGTTGGAGATGCTGATATATAAAGAAGCATGCTGGTGATGAAGAAAGAAGACCATACCAACAGCAACATCAACAATCCAAACTCTCAGCTCTCTCACTCTCACTTATTTTATATATATATATTTTATAAAACATTTTTTTATAAAATATCCAAGTGTGAGATATTATACAAGAGTGATTACCCATTGTGAGTTATACTCCTCTTGTAAGTATTTGAATAACGGGTGTGTGATCCTGTACATCTCAATAAGCTGAGGCTTAGAGAACCGTTTACTTTGCTCTGTATTTGGTTTGTATTCTACCGTAAAGAATACATTTATTGGATCGTGTCGGGAAGTGTCTCGGCTGCTGGTTTATCACAGTTGGTGGTAAATCAGTAAATCTCTGTGTCAAGTATCTCTATCCCTTATCTCTTTATTTATTCCGCTGTGCTTTATTATATTTGTTTATATAAACTGCTTTGCATTTATATTTATTTATATAATCTCTGTGTATTTGTTTATATTTACACTCTTCTTTATTATTTGTATACTCTGATTTATTTTTACTGTTTCAGTACTGTATTTATTTATAAAAGAATTTTTGAAAGTAAAAGATTTTAAATACAACCTCCCCCCCCCCTAGGTTGTCCAACAAATACCACTCTTAGCCTTGAGGAAAGTGACGGCGGTTGTTCTCGTCGTGATAGACGGATGGAAGAATTTGCAGAATGTTTGGAAGAAGTGGAAATGTTTGATGCTCGTTATTCAGGCCTCTTTTATACTTGGGCTCAAAAGCCGATGCAAGGGGGGGACTCCTTCGCAAGCTTGATAGAGTTATGATTAATACTCGATTTCAGGACCTTTTTGAAAACTCATCGGCTAAGTTTCTACCACGTGGGATTTCAGATCATTGCCCTATGGTGGCTGTTTTTAAAGGTGGTCGAATGAAAGGAACCCGTCCTTTTCGTTTTGACAAATTTTTAGCGGCTCATCCAGATTTTCTTAACATGGTGAAGGCGGAATGGGAAAAGCCTGTGGTTGGCTCTTTTGCTTTTCAAGTTACATCTCGGCTTAAGAACCTTAAAACACCGATTTGCAAATTACGTTCCATGAAAGGTAGTCTTGCTAAGCGTGTGGCTGATATTCGTGTGGAGGTGGAGGCGGTTCAAACGGATGTTGATAAGGACCCCCATAACATCGCCCTCCGAGACGACTTGGCACATGTTCTTGTTGCTTTCCAAAATGCTTTGCAGGATGAGGAACAAAATCTACGGCAACGAGCAAAAATAAGGTGGATTAAGGAAGGAGACTTAAACACGGCTTTCTTTCATCAAGTTGTCAAGGAAAATAGAAATCGAAGTATAATTACTTCGGTAATGGATGCACAAGGCCGTATGGTGTATGATGATAATGTCGGCATGGCATTTGTTGATCATTTTAAAGTTCTTCTTGGAGAGCGAGATACTGAGGTGTGTCCCTCCATACCTTCTGATTTATTTGCTAATAAGCTATCCATTGCGGATGCTAACTTCATGATAAGGCCGATCACCAAAGCGGAAGTTAAACAAGCAATGTTTGATATTGGTGATGATAGAGCTCCGGGATCGGATGGATTTTCTTCAAAGTTTTATAAAGTGGCATGGAGCATTGTTGGGAAAGATGTGGAAATGGCTGTCTAGGATTTTTTCTATCGAGGTTATCTTGCTAGAGAACTTAACCACACATCAATTTGCTTGATCCCTAAGAAACCGAATGCATCCTCGGTTTCGGATTTCCGCCCCATTTCTCTTTGTAACGTTGTTTACAAATGTATTTCAAAGATTCTTTCGTGGCGATTGAAACCACACTTGGATGCGTTGGTAAGCTCTAACCAATCTGCATTTATTCCGGGGCGTAGAATTACGGATAACATTATGATGGCGCATGAAATATTGGCGGGGTATGGAAGGCAAGATGGTCCGCCACGTTGTTCGTTGAATATTGATATTCAGAAGGCATATGATTCGTTAGATTGGGGTTTCCTTTATAATATTCTGCATGCATTGGGGTTTCACCCTATTATGTGCCATTGGATAATGGAGGTAACGACAACGGCTTCTTATTCCATTTTAGTAAATGGTGAATCCTATGGGTTCTTTAAAGGTGCGAGGGGAATTCGTCAAGGATGTCCGCTTTCACCTTATCTATTCACTTTGGTCATGGAAGCTTTCTCTTGCTTATTTCGCAATTATGTTGCTGAAGATGCTGATTTTTCTTACCATAAGGGTTGTGCAAGGTTGTCGTTAAGTCATTTTTGTTTTGCGGATGACTTATTAGTTTTTTGCAAAGGAGATGTTGGTTCAATCTCGGTCGTCAAAAAAGTTCTAGATGACTTCGCTAAACTCTCAGGATTACGACCAAGTATGAATAAAAGTTCATTATATGCTACTAATGTTGAGCCGCATGTCTTGCAAGGAATTACTTCCATCTTACCGTTTCAGATTGGTACTCTTCCATTTCGGTATCTTGGCATACCACTCTCGTCAAAGAAACTTGTTTCTTCGGATTTTACAGTTCTTCTTAATAAGGTGCGTGCTCGTATTCTAAATTGGAAGGCTAATTTTTTGTCGTTTGGTGGTCGTTTGCAATTAATTAAATAAGTTTTGGAATCTCTCCAACTGTATTGGATGATGATTTTTACTATCCCGGCTGGGGTAGTACATGAGATTGAACGTCTTTTTAGAGATTTCCTTTGGGCTCATGGAGATTCGGCTAAAGGTAAGGCTAAGGTGGCATGGGAGGTTGTTTGTCGTCCTAAGGAGGCAGGTGGATTGCGACTTAAGCGAATAGGTATGTGGAATCGTGCTTTGTTGGTAACTCATATATGGGATATCATTCGTAAGCGAAAGTCTTTGTGGGTGACGGGATGTCCATTTTTGGAATGTCTCAGCTGTTTCGAACTCTACATGGCTTTGGAGAAGACTACTTGATTTACGTGAGCAGGTTCGACCATTCTTTGTACATGTGATTGGGAATGGGGTCTCAACGAATGCTTGGGAAGATAAATGGCTCGATTTCGGGCATCTTTCTGGCCATTTATCTTATAGAATGCTTCTGGCGGGGGGATTATCCAAGCATACGAATGTCTCACAATTGATTAACAGTTTGGATCACGCATGGACTCATACATGGACTTCTCGGTGTACTCATCTCGGTTTGGCGCCTTTGCCGGTATTATATCCAAATGTTCAAGATTACGTTATGTGGAAAACAAATCCAAATCAGCTTACCTCATTTTCGGTTTCGGAAGTTTGGAAAAAAATGTTTGGTGCTTATGATAAGGTATTTTGGTATCCGTTTTGTTGGTTTTCAAATAACATACCAAAACACTCTTTTTGCCTATGGTTAGCGCTTCGGAAAAGATTGTCTACACAAGATCGTATTGTAGTATGGCGATCGAATTCTGATCCAATGGTTTGCCCTTTATGTGAAGTTGTTCCGGATAGTCACGACCATCTTTTCTTTCAATGTGCTTATTCGAATCAGGTGTGGATACGTTTAAAGCATAAGGTGGGTAATATGTTCAGTGACAGCTGGGATATGATTCCTAATGATATGGAGATTGGGAGATGGAAGCCGGGTGACATATGTTCAAGGCTTACATTCGCGGCAATGGTCTATTTTATTTGGAATGAACGAAATCACCGGCTATTCAGAATCAATAAACGTAATCCGGAGCAGCTGGTTAATGAAGTTCAGCGGATTGTAGAGTTGAAGATGCTTGATGCGACTATGGTTCGTGATGGGGCTTATCGAAGGCCTATCCACATGGGTGTTTCATGATGCTGCTTTCTGTATGCTTGATGATGTTGGCTTATAGGGCTTTGCGCATTTTTATTTACATGTTACATAACTCTATAGGTCTTTGCCTTTTTTGGTTGTTAGTTGCTTGGTTTATCCTACGTTGTAGAAGTTTTTGCTTGTTAGTGGTGCATTCTCCTCCATTCTGGGTATGTCCTTTATGGTGGGTTTGCTTCTTCTTTGGGAGGGAGTCCCTCGCCATGTAGGTGTATTTTTCTTTTTCTGTATGTTTTGCTAGGAGTGTCGCCTCCTTTCCAAAAAAAACTATGTTTGGGGTTGCGGGTTGTTACAGATGGTATCAGAGCCCTAGTTTAAGGGATTTAGGTATTAGTACCTGTACCTAGACTTAAACTGCATGTGAAGTAGGATGTCCATGTTATTGTAGAACCTTGGGATATTAAATATAAAAAGGTAGAAGGAACATCATGTAAGGTAATTTCAGATTACACCTGGCCAGTGTAATTGTGATCTTACAGGTACATGTTTGGATTGGAATATCTTGTTATATGGGGTATGTGCTTATGTGTATATTAACCTTGTCTGAATCAACATAATGGCAAGTGGTACGAGACAAACAAATCGGGAAGAAGGAGGAAACCCGAATTGAACCAATCCCACAGCCGGAGGAAGGGGAAGAGGGGGAGAAAGAGGCAGAGGCAGGACTGGGGGCAGAGTACAGGGGCGAGGCACAGAGTTTGTTACGAGAGATGACTTAGCGGCTGAAATTGCAGGCAAATATCCAGGCTATGTTTAACCAGACTCATAATACGGAAGCGGAAAGACCAGATCCTAACTTTGAAGACGAGATGCCTATCACACCTACTGTCACTTCAGTACCAAGAAGGTGTGACTATAAAATGTTTTTAAGCTGTAAACCACCAACTTATGGAGGGGATAGAGATCCAGTGAAGGCGATGCGTTGGCTGAAGGAAATTGAAGCTGTATTTAAAACCAGCAAATGTGCGGAAGAGGATAAGGTGTTATACGGAACTGCAATGTTAAATGCCTTATATTGGTGGGAGGCCCTTATTGACTCCAAGGGATCTGATGTATACTCAACCTTTACTTGGGGCGAATTCTCAATGGCATTTAAAGAACAGTTTTGTCCTCAAGCAGCAGTTAGACAATTAGAGGAGGAATTCCTGAGCCTACAACAAGGGAATTTATCAGTCAGAGACTATACCGCCCGTTTCCTAGAGAAGTCGCGTTTTGGAGAGTATTATGTTGCCACGGAGAAAATGAAGATGGAAAGGTTCATATTAGGATTGAATTCAGAAATTAGAAAGTTAGTGACTGCAGCAAGACCTGATACCTTCTCAGCAGTAGTAAATGCTGCGGAAAATGTGGAGCGGGATAATAGTTGGGATGCTGGTGATAAAAGTATGGGAAAGAGAAAATGGGAAGGACCTCAGTATGACCCGAAGAAGTCCAGATTTCAGAAATATGATAACCACCCGCCGTTCCGACCAACAGAAATTGTCAAGTTGACCCTCAGAATTGTTATAAGTGTGGGAGGACAGGGCATATTGCTAAAAACTGTCCAGTAACGCGGCTTTGTTTCTTGTGTAATTCTCCGGATCACATTCAGTCGGATTGTCCGTGGGGAAGAATACAGTAGGGTGGTACATCAGGGAGACCAGCAGTTGTTAGACCAGTAGTGCCAAGACTAGAACCACCAAGAACAAGGGGTCGTACATTTCAAATGACAGCAAAATAAGCGGAGGAAACTCCGGATGTGGTTACAGGTACATTTTTCATAAACTCTACACGTGCTAAAGTGTTGTTTGACTCCGGTGCAAACCGATCTTTTGTGTCTCCTTCATTTGCTGCTCACATGCATTTAGAGCCTAAAATGTTAGAACATGCCTTATTGGTAGACACTGCAAATGATAACCAAGTGTCAGTTAAAGAAATTTTGATTGTTGTGTGATAAATATAGAGGGGTGTGGAGTACCGATACAACTATATCCTATAGCCTTGATCGAGTTTGATGTGGTAGTAGGGATGGATTGGTTAGCTGAGAATCAGGCTAACATAGTTTGTGATAAGAAAATAATCAATGTCGTTTTACCTGATAAGAGGTCAGTATTGATTTATGGTGATCGTAAGAATCATCAGTCTAGCCTAATATCTATGATAAAAGCCCGTAAATGTGTCAACAAGGGTTGCTCGAGTTACTTAGCCTATGTGATAGATAGTAGGCCTGAAAAGATTAAGTTGGAAGATATCCCTATTGTTAGTGAATTTCCTGAAGTATTCCCTGAAGACTTGAATAGTCTTCCGCCCATTAGACAAGTAGAGTTTGGTATAGATCTGATTCCTGGATCCGCTCCTATTGCCCGTGCACCGTATCGTCTGGCACCTCCAGAGATGAAAGAGATGATGACACAACTACAAGACCTATCCGACAAAGGCTTCATCAGACCTAGTTCTTCGCCGTAGGGAGCGCCAGTTTTGTTTGTTATAAAGAAGGACGGTTCAATGAGAATGTGTATTGACTACCGGGAGCTGAATAAGCGCACGATCAAGAACAAGTATCCACTTCCAAGAATTGATGATCTTTTTGATCAATTAGTTGGAGCTTGTTATTTCTCCAAGATTGATCTCAGATCTGGCTACCATCAGTTGAAGGTTAAAGAAGAAGACGTTCTAAAGACTGCTTTTCGTACAAGGTACGGCCATTACGAATTCTTAGTAATGCCGTTTGGACTGACGAACGCTCCAGCTGCCTTTATGGATTTAATGAATCGGGTATGTAAGTCGTATCTTGATAAATTCGTTATTGTATTTATTGATGATATCCTTATCTATTCCCGATCAAAAGTGGATCACGCACAACATCTTCGTTTGATTCTGGAGTTGCTGAAGAAAGAAAAGTTGTACGCTAAGTTCTCTAAATGTTAATTCTGGTTGCGGGAAGTTCAGTTTCTGGGGCATGTCGTTTCAGGGAAAGGCATTCAAGTAGATCCGATGAAAGTGGAAGCGATTGAAAGATGGGAACCGCCAAAGACGCCAACCGAAGTACGTAGTTTTCTGGGTCTAGCTGGCTACTATCGAAAATTTATAAAAGACTTCTCTCGAATCGCGACGCCATTGACTAAGCTGACTCGGAAGAATCTAAAGTTTGAATGGAGAGCAGAACAGGATGAAGCATTCAGAATATTGAAAGAGAAACTCTGCAGCGCGCCAATATTAGCATTGCCAGAAGGTTCTGATGATTTTGTTGTCTACAGCGATGCTTCCAAACTAGGATTAGGATGTGTACTTATGCAACGTGGAAAGGTGATTGCTTATGCTTCTCGTCAACTGAAGGACCATGAAAGACAGTATCCTACACATGATATGGAGCTTGCAGCAGTTGTCTTCGCATTGAAAATTTGGAGACATTACCTTTACGTTTCTAAGTGCCAAATATTTACCGATCATAAGAGTCTCCAACATCTTTTCGATCAGAAGGAATTGAATATGAGGCAAAGAAGATGGCTGGAATTGGTGAATAATTACGACTGTGAAATCCTTTATCATCCGGGAAAGGCGAACGTGGTAGCAGATGCACTGAGTCGTCAGGAAAGGAGTGGAACAATAAGAGCTATTTCACTTCAGAATTGTTATAAGTGTGGGAGGACAGGTCATATTGCTAAAAACTGTCCAGTAACGCGGCTTTGTTTCTTGTGTAATTCTCCGGATCACATTCAGTCGGATTGTCCGTGGGGAAGAATACAGTAGGGTGGTACATCAGGGAGACCAGCAGTTGTTAGACCAGTAGTGCCAAGACTAGAACCACCAAGAACAAGGGGTCGTACATTTCAAATGACAGCAAAATAAGCGGAGGAAACTCCGGATGTGGTTACAGGTACATTTTTCATAAACTCTACACGTGCTAAAGTGTTGTTTGACTCCGGTGCAAACCGATCTTTTGTGTCTCCTTCATTTGCTGCTCACATGCATTTAGAGCCTAAAATGTTAGAACATGCCTTATTGGTAGACACTGCAAATGATAACCAAGTGTCAGTTAAAGAAATTTTGATTGTTGTGTGATAAATATAGAGGGGTGTGGAGTACCGATACAACTATATCCTATAGCCTTGATCGAGTTTGATGTGGTAGTAGGGATGGATTGGTTAGCTGAGAATCAGGCTAACATAGTTTGTGATAAGAAAATAATCAATGTCGTTTTACCTGATAAGAGGTCAGTATTGATTTATGGTGATCGTAAGAATCATCAGTCTAGCCTAATATCTATGATAAAAGCCCGTAAATGTGTCAACAAGGGTTGCTCGAGTTACTTAGCCTATGTGATAGATAGTAGGCCTGAAAAGATTAAGTTGGAAGATATCCCTATTGTTAGTGAATTTCCTGAAGTATTCCCTGAAGACTTGAATAGTCTTCCGCCCATTAGACAAGTAGAGTTTGGTATAGATCTGATTCCTGGATCCGCTCCTATTGCCCGTGCACCGTATCGTCTGGCACCTCCAGAGATGAAAGAGATGATGACACAACTACAAGACCTATCCGACAAAGGCTTCATCAGACCTAGTTCTTCGCCGTAGGGAGCGCCAGTTTTGTTTGTTATAAAGAAGGACGGTTCAATGAGAATGTGTATTGACTACCGGGAGCTGAATAAGCGCACGATCAAGAACAAGTATCCACTTCCAAGAATTGATGATCTTTTTGATCAATTAGTTGGAGCTTGTTATTTCTCCAAGATTGATCTCAGATCTGGCTACCATCAGTTGAAGGTTAAAGAAGAAGACGTTCTAAAGACTGCTTTTCGTACAAGGTACGGCCATTACGAATTCTTAGTAATGCCGTTTGGACTGACGAACGCTCCAGCTGCCTTTATGGATTTAATGAATCGGGTATGTAAGTCGTATCTTGATAAATTCGTTATTGTATTTATTGATGATATCCTTATCTATTCCCGATCAAAAGTGGATCACGCACAACATCTTCGTTTGATTCTGGAGTTGCTGAAGAAAGAAAAGTTGTACGCTAAGTTCTCTAAATGTTAATTCTGGTTGCGGGAAGTTCAGTTTCTGGGGCATGTCGTTTCAGGGAAAGGCATTCAAGTAGATCCGATGAAAGTGGAAGCGATTGAAAGATGGGAACCGCCAAAGACGCCAACCGAAGTACGTAGTTTTCTGGGTCTAGCTGGCTACTATCGAAAATTTATAAAAGACTTCTCTCGAATCGCGACGCCATTGACTAAGCTGACTCGGAAGAATCTAAAGTTTGAATGGAGAGCAGAACAGGATGAAGCATTCAGAATATTGAAAGAGAAACTCTGCAGCGCGCCAATATTAGCATTGCCAGAAGGTTCTGATGATTTTGTTGTCTACAGCGATGCTTCCAAACTAGGATTAGGATGTGTACTTATGCAACGTGGAAAGGTGATTGCTTATGCTTCTCGTCAACTGAAGGACCATGAAAGACAGTATCCTACACATGATATGGAGCTTGCAGCAGTTGTCTTCGCATTGAAAATTTGGAGACATTACCTTTACGTTTCTAAGTGCCAAATATTTACCGATCATAAGAGTCTCCAACATCTTTTCGATCAGAAGGAATTGAATATGAGGCAAAGAAGATGGCTGGAATTGGTGAATAATTACGACTGTGAAATCCTTTATCATCCGGGAAAGGCGAACGTGGTAGCAGATGCACTGAGTCGTCAGGAAAGGAGTGGAACAATAAGAGCTATTTCACTTCAGAATTGTTATAAGTGTGGGAGGACAGGTCATATTGCTAAAAACTGTCCAGTAACGCGGCTTTGTTTCTTGTGTAATTCTCCGGATCACATTCAGTCGAATTGTCCGTGGGGAAGAATACAGTAGGGTGGTACATCAGGGAGACCAGCAGTTGTTAGACCAGTAGTGCCAAGACTAGAACCACCAAGAACAAGGGGTCGTACATTTCAAATGACAGCAAAATAAGCGGAGGAAACTCCGGATGTGGTTACAGGTACATTTTTCATAAACTCTACACGTGCTAAAGTGTTGTTTGACTCCGGTGCAAACCGATCTTTTGTGTCTCCTTCATTTGCTGCTCACATGCATTTAGAGCCTAAAATGTTAGAACATGCCTTATTGGTAGACACTGCAAATGATAACCAAGTGTCAGTTAAAGAAATTTTGATTGTTGTGTGATAAATATAGAGGGGTGTGGAGTACCGATACAACTATATCCTATAGCCTTGATCGAGTTTGATGTGGTAGTAGGGATGGATTGGTTAGCTGAGAATCAGGCTAACATAGTTTGTGATAAGAAAATAATCAATGTCGTTTTACCTGATAAGAGGTCAGTATTGATTTATGGTGATCGTAAGAATCATCAGTCTAGCCTAATATCTATGATAAAAGCCCGTAAATGTGTCAACAAGGGTTGCTCGAGTTACTTAGCCTATGTGATAGATAGTAGGCCTGAAAAGATTAAGTTGGAAGATATCCCTATTGTTAGTGAATTTCCTGAAGTATTCCCTGAAGACTTGAATAGTCTTCCGCCCATTAGACAAGTAGAGTTTGGTATAGATCTGATTCCTGGATCCGCTCCTATTGCCCGTGCACCGTATCGTCTGGCACCTCCAGAGATGAAAGAGATGATGACACAACTACAAGACCTATCCGACAAAGGCTTCATCAGACCTAGTTCTTCGCCGTAGGGAGCGCCAGTTTTGTTTGTTATAAAGAAGGACGGTTCAATGAGAATGTGTATTGACTACCGGGAGCTGAATAAGCGCACGATCAAGAACAAGTATCCACTTCCAAGAATTGATGATCTTTTTGATCAATTAGTTGGAGCTTGTTATTTCTCCAAGATTGATCTCAGATCTGGCTACCATCAGTTGAAGGTTAAAGAAGAAGACGTTCTAAAGACTGCTTTTCGTACAAGGTACGGCCATTACGAATTCTTAGTAATGCCGTTTGGACTGACGAACGCTCCAGCTGCCTTTATGGATTTAATGAATCGGGTATGTAAGTCGTATCTTGATAAATTCGTTATTGTATTTATTGATGATATCCTTATCTATTCCCGATCAAAAGTGGATCACGCACAACATCTTCGTTTGATTCTGGAGTTGCTGAAGAAAGAAAAGTTGTACGCTAAGTTCTCTAAATGTTAATTCTGGTTGCGGGAAGTTCAGTTTCTGGGGCATGTCGTTTCAGGGAAAGGCATTCAAGTAGATCCGATGAAAGTGGAAGCGATTGAAAGATGGGAACCGCCAAAGACGCCAACCGAAGTACGTAGTTTTCTGGGTCTAGCTGGCTACTATCGAAAATTTATAAAAGACTTCTCTCGAATCGCGACGCCATTGACTAAGCTGACTCGGAAGAATCTAAAGTTTGAATGGAGAGCAGAACAGGATGAAGCATTCAGAATATTGAAAGAGAAACTCTGCAGCGCGCCAATATTAGCATTGCCAGAAGGTTCTGATGATTTTGTTGTCTACAGCGATGCTTCCAAACTAGGATTAGGATGTGTACTTATGCAACGTGGAAAGGTGATTGCTTATGCTTCTCGTCAACTGAAGGACCATGAAAGACAGTATCCTACACATGATATGGAGCTTGCAGCAGTTGTCTTCGCATTGAAAATTTGGAGACATTACCTTTACGTTTCTAAGTGCCAAATATTTACCGATCATAAGAGTCTCCAACATCTTTTCGATCAGAAGGAATTGAATATGAGGCAAAGAAGATGGCTGGAATTGGTGAATAATTACGACTGTGAAATCCTTTATCATCCGGGAAAGGCGAACGTGGTAGCAGATGCACTGAGTCGTCAGGAAAGGAGTGGAACAATAAGAGCTATTTCACTGCGGGCTGAACTGCTACCAAACATCTTTGACGATTTGCAAAAGTGTCAAATAGAAGCGTTTCAAGAAGAACATCTGAAGTCAGAAAGATTAGGAGGAGTATCAGCATTGCTAGAAAAAGATGATCGTGGGTTATTATGTTTGGGAAGCAGAATTTGGGTGCCTCGTATGGGTGGGTTACGTGATCGGGTACTACAAGAAGCTCATCAGTCTCGTTTTTCTATTCATCCGGGTACGAACAAGATGTATAAGGATCTGGAACAATTTTATTGGTGCCCGGGGATAAAAAGAAGCATTGCTCAGTATGTGGAAAAGTGTGATACTTGTAAGAAAGTAAAGATTGAACATCAAAGGCCGTTTGGTCAGTTACAACGTCTGGAGATACTAATGTGGAAATGGGATCAGATCACTACTGGTTTCATTACCAAGCTACCTAGAACTCCGAAAGGATTTGATACTATTTGGGTGATTTTTGATAGATTAACGAATTCTGCTCACTTCTTACCGATAAAAGAAACTGATTCGATGGAACACTTAGCCAAATTGTACATTGATGAAATAGTGACGCGACATGGAGTACCAATCTCGATAATTTCTGATCGAGATAGTAATTTTTCTTCTAGATTCTGGAGAAGCTTTCAAAAAGAAATGGGAACACAGATAAAGTTAAGCACAGCATATCATCCTCAAACGAACGGTCAGAGTGAAAGAACATACCAGACTTTAGAAGATATGCTCCGGGCTTGTATTATTGACTTTGGGGGATCATGGGATAAACATCTACCGCTGATCGAATTTGCTTACAACAATAGTTATCATTCCAGCATACAAGCGGCATCGTTTGAAGTTCTTTATGTTGGAACGAAGTAGGGGAGAAACTGTTAGCGGGGCCAGATATAGTACAGTTAACAGCAGATAAGATTACTCAGATTCGGGACAGATTGAAAATGGCTCAAGACAGACAGAAAAGCTATGCTGACCGACGTCGGAAACCGTTAGAGTTTCAAGTTGGAGATTTTGTAATGTTGAAAGTATCGCCATGGAAAGGAGTTATACGTTTTGGGAAACAAGGAAAACTTAGTCCGCGGTACATTGGGCCGTTTGCAATAACAGAAAGAATTAGTGAAGTGGCCTACAGGTTAGATCTTCCGCTAGAGTTAAGCAGGATTCATAACGCGTTTCACGTTTCGAATTTTCGGAAATGTTTAGTTACGCCAAATCAGGCCGTCTCTCTACCGGATATACGAGTGGATGAAAAGCTGAATTATGTAGAGGAACCGGAAGCCATAGTTGACCACAAAGTTAAAGTGTTGCGGAATAAAGAGATCAGACAAGTGAAACTTCAGTGGAGACATCATAGAGGGCAGGATGCTACTTGGGAATCAGAATCCGAAATGAGAACCAAATACCCTCACCTTTTTGCCTAACCGAATTCCGGGACGAAATTCTTTTAAGGGGGAGATGATGTAATACCCCGGGTAAGTTCGTTAGTTAAACCCTCTTATTGTTAAATTTAATTATGTTTATAATAGTATGTTTAGGGTAAAAGTTAGTTAAATTATAAGTTAATGGAGTTTTGGTCATTAATGGAAAGTTTGAGGGCTGAGATGGTAATTATGCTGGATATTATCTAGTAGGAATCAAATATTTTTATAAAATACAGAAATTCAGTGTGTGTAAGTGTGTGTATTGAGAGCAAAAAGGAGAAAGGAGGAGAAACTAGGTTAAATCATCAATTGGGAATTTGGAAGTAAATTCAGGTATGTTTCCTTTGTAAGTTATGTGTGTAATTGCTTATAGATTGTTTCTATCGGAGTAGAATAAGCGATTCCATGTCTGGTATTGATTTCTGTCAATTCTGGGTCGAAATGGACAAATCGACAGAGGTGTCCGGACACGGGTTGAATGTGTCCGGGTAGTTTTGTTGGTAGTGTCCGGGTAATCTTGTTGCTAGTGTCCGGATGGTTTCCTTATCCGGGTAAGTTTCCTTTTTCCTATGTTTTCCGGATAGAATTGGATACTGGATAGTATCCGAATTACTTTGGTGTCGGGATTGTATAGGTTGTCCGGAAAAGTCATGTTGTCCGGAAAAGTTATGCTGTCCGGAAAAGTAGTGTTGTCCGGATAAACTGTAGTTTCCGGATACTTTGGCTGATTGGTCAAATTGATGAGTTTAGATGTTTTTAAGTGTCCAGTAGCCTGTGTCTTGTTAATTCATGGATAGAGAATGAATAAGGACCGAAAGTACTGTGGACTTGACTTAAGTTCGGGTTGGGGAAGACAATTGAGGATAAGAGTTAGATAGAGTTATCTAAAGCTCTTAGTCCTAGCAAGCTCTATGTGTTCAAAATGGTAAAACAATATTTGTACATGATTGTTTCAGATACTGTGAATCGAAGGTGAAAGCAGAATTCTTTGTGAAGGACTGAAAAGAGTGTTGTTAAGCAAACAGATGAGTTTTTCTTCAAAATGTTTTTAAACTGGAATACATATACTTGTAGATTGAAAAGGGTGATAGATAATGTGATTAGGTGTTCATAAATGACAATATGATATGTTGAGATATATATTGTATTTATATGTGCATTACACTACACGAATATATGTTAGCCGAAATTATGGTCGGCGGTGTTTGCTGTAGTTATTGTACAGCGGTGCTGTAGTTGTTGTACAGCGGTGCTGTAATTGTCGTACAGCGGTGTTGTTGGCTCGCAACCAACTGATATGGCCAGGGGAAATGAGAATGAGAATGAGGATGAATTGAACACAGTGCACGAGTCTTGATTGGTATTTAATTACGTATGATATATATGTGTTTATATAAAAGATTTCATATAAATGGATTTTATAATGATTGTGAAAGGACAGGGGTTTTCTCACTTAGACCGCTAGGTCTAACCCTCATTTTGTTTTAACATATGTATTCCAGGTCGTGGATCGAGTAAGGACAAGTAGGAATGGTAATCGATGGGTAGCTTTTGGAAGAAGTGTGTTTTTGAAGATTATGGCATGTTTTACAGTCATGTCTTGTTATTAGTTGTAATGTATTTAGCAAAAGAAAAGTTTGTAATGAAATAATGTATTTTGTTTATGACTAAAGGACCGAAGTTGTAATGTGATGTATCTTAGTTAAATAACGACGTTATGAAATTTATGCTATATGAACTATGTTTGGGGTTGCGGGTTGTTACAGGTCCGTACCAAGAGGTTTTTTGGCATCATATGTGTTGGTTCTCAAAACATATTCCAAAACACTCTTTCTGTTTATGGTTGTCTTTCCGTTTGAGGCTGCCTACGCAAGATAGAATGCAAGTTTGGAGGGGTGATGATATGATGTGTAGTCTCTGTCGAGCCGAGATGGACTCACACAGTCATTGGTTTTTGCTTGCTCGTTTTCTGCTACCGTGTGGTCGGCTATTAAGGTGGAAATGCAAAGTCCCACTGTTCCAAACACATGGGAGGAGATCCTTGTTGATATTCAGCAAAGACGTTGGCATCCGGGTGATACTCGTATAAAGCTTCTTTTTGCGGCAACTATTTACATCATTTGGCAAGAGAGAAATAATCGTCTGTTCTCGACCAAAAGAAGGGGTACTCACCATATTGTTATGGAGATTAAGAAAGTTGTTACTCTCCTCATGTTGGGGATGGCTGGCCGTGGACGCTTGCCTAGAAGAGATCGTGACCGAAGTGTTTCCCATGGAGTTTCTTGATTCTTTGCTTTGTGTCGTGATTGTGTGGGGTTCTTATGATGGCTTTTCTTGTGCTTTCTTAGTATCTTTGTGTTTATTTTGGTTGTTAGCACTTTGGTATTTTTTTTGTCTAAAATGTTTGATTTATTAGTTGGGTTCCTTTCCACGTTTTGGGTATGTCCTTTACTGTGGGAGGAATTCCTCTTTGGGAGGGAGTCCCTCGCCGTTTAGGTGTATTTTTCCTTTTTTGTCAATATATTGCCAGGAGTTCTGTCTCCTTTCCAAAAAGTACATCAAAAAAATCTTCAAAAAAATGAACTTGCATATTGCTCATTTCAGTTAGATTCGATCACCTAAAACCACAATAAAAACCACAATAAAAAACTGAAACCATTCAAGATTTTTTAACAATGGCTGAACCATATATACCACTCCCGAAACCAAAACAATGACGTATTAATTAATCGGATGTAATCCCATTTTCTTATCGGTTTTAATGTACACTCATGATATATAAAACCCTAACCATAACATCAAAAGCTAATTTTTAAAACACAAATGACTTAACCTACAAGTACTTGTGATGTATGGCCATCTTGCGGGCATCATGGCCCCCGGCAGATGTGGTGTATGGGCCACCAGAATAATGTGTGGTGGTGCCACCGTAGCTACTATTGTGGTCACTTGCAACATGTCGATTATTTAAGCCACTCCCACCATAGCCAGTTGGGTTCATATGGTCACCAGTCAACTTAGACCCACGTTGGATGAAGTCTTCGGGATGCAAACCCATTGCGGCTTCAGCTTCTCGTGTTAGCCGCGCCTCGTGAGCTATCTGGTCAACTCGTTCTCTTGCCAACTCAGCCTAAAAACAAAATTCAATTCATATCCACGTTTATAGGTTTTTTTTCCTTTTGCAATATTTAAAAAATATGTTTTAAAAAAGCAAAATCAGTTTATGAAATTTAAAATATGATTTACATGTTTTTATTGTTACAATATGAATATATCAAAAAATAAATTATACATTGAGCATTTAAGGTTTCAAAACGGATTTTTTTCTTCTAAATTCTAGCAATTTTAAAGAAAATCAATTTCTCCAAATATTGTTATGAAACAAAAGCTACAAGACCGTGTTGCATTACCTGAAAACAATGTAAACGTATATAAACCAAAGAAAATGTAAATATATAGTTATGAAACAAATCTACAAGTTGTCATGTCATTGATACAATTTTTGGTTGTAGGCTTATAAAAGTTCCAACACGAGTTTCTTGTCAGTAAAATAAGAAAACTTGAGACTAGTTATTGAATAATATGTTCTAATATTTGATCTAAAAAGAACCGATCACGGGTTTCTTGTAGCACTCAATGATAAGAAAGCTTGAGACTAGTTATGGAATAATTTATGATCTAAAAAATAACTGATCCTAATTGTTCTCTGTGAAACCACGGATTGATCGGGTCTTTTGGATGAAAAATGATGCAATTGACAGGAGAATACAAGTATATAAATGATAAAAACAATGACCCTTTTTTAGAGTAAATTACGAATTTGGTCCCAATGGTTTCAATTTTTCTTGGATTTAGTCCCTAGAGTTTGTTTATTACAAGATAAAACCCAGCATTTTAATTTTCATAACAATTAATCCCTGTCACTAACGGTTGTTAACTCTCATCCCTTAAGTGAGGGGCTTTTTGGTACTTCCCCACGTTCTTTCATTTTTCCCATTTAAATGAATATAATTTGTATATTATATTAATATTAATTATAAATACATATCTACATACATATATAAAGCCCCCCGTCACGGTCCCTTTCAAGATTTCGCCAGCCACCGTCCCTTTCAAGCTCTCGTTGGCCAGATGTTCTCCTTCCTCCTCCGGTTGCCTCGTTTCTTCAGCATCCACCCCTCTAAAACAAACACACAGGTCACGAAGACCTCCAACAAAATCCATGACCCTTCCCTGAATTTTGTCTCATCGAATACCCTTCTCTTACATCTAGAAAAGACCTGATATCCCTGCTAACTGTTTTCAGGTGAACCTCACTTCCCATCCCTTTTTTATGTGCTAAAACCCTTTTGTCTTCCCATCTTCGTGAACCACCTGCCCTACTCCTTGTCTCTTCTCCTTCCCCACCAAATCCGGTCAAATCATAATCGAAAACCCACCACTACTTATCAACCACTAACCACCATTGCACCTTCCCCTTCACCCCTTGCACCACCATGAAACAACACCAAGCGCTAATCTCTGGTCCTTTCACTTTTGGTCCATCTCTTGGTGATGTTCCGTCCGTTATTCGTCTCAATTTTGGTCCTCGTTTTAGCGTCATTTGGTCTCTGTTTCGTCGCAATTTGTTCCTTGTTTCGTTATGATTAGGTGATGCTATTAACATTTTATGGATGGCGAAGTTGCAAGCGAAGGGGAAAGGTTCTTCTAGGTATAGAGATTTGGCGACAAAGGTTAGGTTTAGAGATATGGCGGCAAAGGTATATATATATATATATAAAGTAAATGATAAGTTAGGTCCCTATGTTTTATAATTTAATAAGACAAGCTGGAAAAGGTAAACACACTAAAATCCCCAAAATGTCCCTCTTAACGGTAAAGAGTTAATAGCCGTTAGTGACAGGGACCAATGTGTTACCAAATTGTAAATTATGGGGTCTATAGCACAATAAATAATTTCTCGGGACTAAATCCAAGAAAATTTGGAACCACATGAACAAATCCATAATTTACTTGATTTGAGCCAAAAATAATATTTGTTTTGGCTTCTAATGTCAAAAGTGTGAAGCATTTAAAAATTTTGGTTTCTTATTTTCGGAAACACGCATTAAAAACCCAATTTTTAGAGCTTACGATGTTTTTGGTACAATTGAAGAAGCATACTAAAACATTGTTAATAAAAAAAATAACATATTATACCGTATAACCAAAAAATTGTTATATTTTCATGTTTGAGGTGTTGTCAGACACCAAAATAAAGCTTCTGAAAGTTGTTCAGAAAAATAAGGGCCGACGTAAAATACATTCCATTTTGGTACAATTTGTTCTTTCAAATGCAAAAAGTTTTAAAACATAAAATTATCAAGTGTGGCAATTAACCATCATGATTTTAACAGTATGCAAATTGTATGGTTAAAAATCTACTATTATATGCCCTTAAAGATCAGTCAATTATGTTTCTAGTCCGTCCTACCCGTTGCAAAATATTTAAAACCCACACAAACGTTAACTTGATTGGGTCAATCCTAGAATTGATATTAGGAAACATAGTTCATTCATCGAGGATTAAACAAAACTTAAGATGGTTTAAACTGATCTAACTTGCTGGTTTTGATTCCAGTATTTTTGTCCACCTCTACGAATTCTATCCATAATCCAAGAGTCATACCTGTTGTTCTTGTCTGGCGTTGGATCTCGTCTTGCGCATCGTCCGGATATCGCTAATTTTTTCTTTGATGGCCTGCATATTTGTTGACTTTCTTGTTTTTTTAAAAGTCAATTAACATCTAATATAGTTTGGTTACTTGATGCCATAGAAAAATGATTGAACAAACATATATGTATATGTGCACTTGAAGGTTTCCTAAATAAGAGGGGTATGTTTTGTGGCTAATGAAATGGTGGAACACAATAAATATAGGAGTGGTTTAAGGTTGACCTGTAATTGAATCTAGAGGCCAAAATATTTAATTACTTTTACTTGAAAATACTAACTATTAATCAATTATTGATCTATGGCGGTTATATATTATTACGGTGTGTTAAATGGTAGGATTACTAGTTTTAGGCATGCTTACAAAATGGTTTTACCCGACCCAACATTTTCTTAGTGGATCAAGGGTCAACATTAGGTAAAACATAACGATTCTTTGATATAGTAAGATGAAGTGCTTTAAAACGCTTATGAAGATAATATGTATAGAGGTCATCCCAACACACAATAGTACACATACACATACACATACACATACACATACACATACACATACACATACACATACACATACACATACACATACACATACATACATACGTACATACATACATACATACATACATACATACATACATACATACATACATATATATATATACTAGCAGTGTACCCGCGCAATGCGGCGGGATGTGCAATAACATGGGTGACTATCCCACAAACTTAATTGCTTTTTACTTCATGTAGCCTAATAAAATATTTTAGTTCACAAATCCTGTACCTAAAAGAAAATGTAAAGTCATAAGACTCAATCACGCAATACCCATTTAGACAAAAAGAGAGATTGTGAACCACAATACACTAATCAAATTAACAGAAAATCACAAAGTAAAGATCAAATAAATGAAAAAAGTTTGTATCAATTCCATTAATTAACTCCGTCGAGGGTCCAGGTCCATTAGCTACAACATTAGTTGCACATATTTAGTTGCATCAACTAACGACACTACCATGAGCTAACATCTCCAGCATTAGTGTTTGCAACCTTAATCTTGTTACCATGAGATGCAGCACACATTCTTCCACATCCGCAATGAACTGCACAATAAATGAGGATTATTCAAAAAATGTCTTGCAAACTAAAAAAGATAACATGAAATAAGTTGGCAATTTACCTTATTGCACATTCAAGTAAACTATACATATGAGGAAAAAATAGTTTTTCATCATGGTTTTGTCATGTTGGGTATATGATTGAAGTGATTTCATAACAACATACATAATCAGTTACCTACAATCCTACATACCCTAAAGATGGGAAAAGCAAGATAATTTAAACACATGAAAACAACATGTCTCTATTCATTTTGAAGAAGTAGTTACACGTGTTAGTACTTGACAATTTCCTGATCACTTTAAACAAACTCAAACAAAACCAAAACAATGAATCCAAATCCTATATGATTTTGGCTAAGCTCAGAAAAAAGCATAAATCCTATAGAATTCAAATCTAAAGTTGCAAGAATGTAGCATCACAAATCATAAAAATGGGTAGATTCGTAAGCAACAAACACTAAAACCAATTTAGATATGGAGTAAACATATAAAAGGAAGATGATTACCCGCTTCAAATCTTGAAGAAGAACTGAAAAGTTCCCGGAATGCTTTCTTTCACCAAAGTCACGTAAGAAATAGAAAACGTACAACTCGTACAACTAAAGGCTTGTCAATTCTTGGTAAACACAATAGCGATCTTGGAGAAAAGCCTGCAGAGCCAAACAAATAATATAGACGACAGATAAGAAATTGAGATAAAACGTCACTCGAATTCAATGATTCAACAAAGGCAATTTAAACTCTCCCACCTTTTCGACCTTGACTCTTTCCGTGGCTCTAACACCACCAATTTGAATTCTTGTGGTTGTCCAAAATAATAAACCACAAATTCAGTAACTGCAAAATCTAATCAAAAAAATACCCCATCCCTGATATTCTTGAATATGATGTATAATATAAATGTCTACGTAGAACAAATATAATTGCAAATGTGATATAATAATATCTATATACTAAAAAAATTCGATAAAAAAATTGAAAATTAAGAATGTAAATTTTGCAACTGATTCATATAAGGTAAACATAATCATATGGGTGTTTCACCACCGTTATATAGAAACAAATTATTATTTTTTCGTTTGCTTTTTTATGCATTTTTCAAGGAATTGGTACATATCAGAATTACTATCAGTGTATACATATAAGGGTTTTTGTTACAGTCAAATTTTCTTTCTTTATACATTTATCAAAGTTATATATAAATGTGTATATAACTATACATATACACATATATATGATGAAAAAGAACACACGGTTTCACTTTGTTTTCTTTGTTTCGATTCACTTTATTTTGTTTGCTAACTAACAAATACATAAGAAATAGGTATAATCAATCAATCATCCCATGGCATACTTTTGTGTGTAGCTACGAGCAGTGGCTTCCTATTTGGACTTATCAGTCTTGTACAAGTGAGCGATTTCTGGAACCAAAGGATCATCAGGATTTGGGTCCGTTAACAGAGAGCAGATCGACAGCAACACTTGCTCTACCACATTTTCATCAACCATTAAAACTAAACTACAAAAACAACAAGTGATTCAACATAAACTTTCAAGAAATCCATATAGGTGTCAAAGACAAACCTTGGAGATTGTTAGTGCTAGACTCCATTGTTCCTTGAGGACATCCAAGCATATGCTACCATTGCTGTTGATGTTTGGTTGAATCACCTTTTTCCTAAATGCAACCTATCATCAATCAAACATCAATAAATCATAAAGGAGAAGAGAATAAACCAGAAAGAGCACTTATGGTTAAAACCATTGAATTTGGCTGATCGTAGAGCATCAACAACTGCATCTCCTGCTACTAATTAGTGGAAACTTTGTCGAGGGTTACTTAAAAACTAAAAAGGATTAATGGGCATATAGTTAACCAAACTTAAACCCCTTGAACTTGAGAAATCAGGGATAGGAATAACAATAGCCATAAAGAATTTTTTATGCAAAATTTAAATCAAATTAACTACATTCTTTTTGTGAACAGGGAGTTCCACCAATGAGCAAGGCTTATGCTTGTCCAACCAAAGCAAACATTAGCTGCAAATCAGTGAAGAGACTTAACCAAATCAGTTAATTATCCCATAGTCTTAGGCCCTCAATACACAAAAACAACTAACACATTAGCAAAACTTACCCAAATCGCTAATGTGCTTAAGAAATCATCAAGGGACTTTTTAAAAAATGAAGAAAGAACATTCACAAACCTTCATGCTTTCCTGGTACTAAATCCGAATTCAACAATGCAAAAACTTCATGAGTACCCATTTGCCCCTGGAAAAAATGGTAACGTTATTATTAAGAGCGATGTTGGACTTCATAGATCTTTAACATTACAAGCATCAAAACAGCAGAAAAATAGGAGAACATGGATCAAATAAAGAGTATGTAGCAACATAAACTGAAATTAGTTGCCACAAATATGAACAGAAAGCAATCCCATAAAGATATGTGGTACAACCTTTCAAGATTGAATTTGTACATCAAAACATAATGAGATAATTATTATAGAATGAAGCACTAACGTAACTTTCAATGTTTTGTTCCAAACAAGCGATAACATGAATATCAAAAAATTTATAACCCATTCAATGTTCTTAATACATTACACATCAATGTAGACTACGTAAGAAACAAAAAGCACATATACCTACCTGGATTAGAACCTTTTGCTAACTTTGACCCACGAATCAAGTCCATTCTGCAAAGAAGGCACATTATAATCAATCAAGATGAATGTGCTTGTTCGGGATTGAAGAGCACCGAGAACATGACATCTCCTGTAGCTCGTGCACGTTTCTTGGTCAAAGTTTAAAATCATGAAGTATATAACACATGTCTTTTCAAATATCCCTAACCTTAGATGTGTAGTTTCACCTTAGCTAAATGTGAAACAAGTTGATGTGTAGTTTAGATTTCCCCACCAGTTCTTGGTTTGGATTCAATATCATCTTTTACACACCCAAATTTAACATATGTTTATTTACAAACATCAAAGAGCAAAAAATCGAATTGAAATGTAAGAGTTAGGGTTTTTACCTCAAATGAAGGAGAAATGTTGAAATCAGAAGGCGCCGATGGCAGCAATTTGAAAGAAGAATGTTGAAGCAGAGAAGGTGCAGATGAAGAAGGCGTCCATGGTCTTGATTTATATGTTGATGAAATGTTGAAATCAGAAGGCGTGGATGAAGAAGGTTGTACTTGGGTATGGTGATCTTGAGGGTATGGTCATGAAGGTTGTACTTGGGTATGGTTGATATCGTGGGGAAGAGATTGGGTATGGTTGATATCGTGGGGAAGAGAGAGGAGGTGGAAGGAAGCCATACGTTTCTGTTATCCATTTCAGAAAAAAGGTTGGAGGTATGGGCTGGTAGTAGGTATGGGTTTGTTGGAGTCAGTCGTGTACTTTCTTATTGGACCGGTTTTAAAATCAATGCATCAAATATTTGTAAACTATGCATAAAGACTTGCAATTAAGAGTTTTTCAAATTTTGTGATTTAATTTGTTGTACACACTGCATAAAAACTTGTCTTTAAGACATTTTGCTTAAATGCTTATATATGTAGTATAGATATATATATATATATATAGGGTCAGGTTCAAGGGAAAACCTTAAAATAACGGAAAACTGAAGAACACCCTAGGGCCCTTCATCCGGACGGTATGCACTTGTGCATACATGTAATTTGTAACATGCACAAATGCATAATGCACTTGCGCATAATAACCAAAACGTCAACTTAATTTACCTGTATGCACAAATGCATACCGTCCAGATGAAAGGCCCCTAGGGTGTTCTTCAGTTTCCATTTTTTTGAGGTTTTCCATTGAACCCTATATATATTCATCTACCAATTCCCCCCGCTTCTGGCTCTGATACCATTTGGAGATCGACCATTAGTCATAGATCGATGCAGGATCGTTTGAAAGATATTTGTTCTTAAAAAATAATTTCTTTGTTCTTCATGAATACAAATAAATTCTATTACATTGCTTTCCATAAAGAAATTGTTAAATTGTCAGCAAGTAATCTTGGATAATTACTTGGAATAAACATTTTTAAATGATGATTATGATAAAAACGTTTTTGGATAAGACAACCGTTATTAAATATAGCAATCCTAAGCATTATCTATTTAAATTGGTTTATAATGAACCTGTGGGTAGACATTATGAGAAGCTCTTTGTAAAATTTGGTCATAACGATAATCTTGTTGATAAATAACGAGAAATTGAAGTATACGATTTAAAACAAAAAAGTTTGTAACTTCATTAATAATACTAATTGGATTATAACTATGAATAAATAAATTTATATGATACATACCATCAAAATTTATATGATGCATATTGTCAAAATTTTGCAAAATAACGCAACCATTATTAAATACAATAACTCGAAGCATGATCAGAAAACACCTTCTTTGATTAAATGATCAATTGTACAATTGTCTCTTCGACAATCTTTGCATATATCTGGAGATATGAATATTTGAAAGTCTAAAGACTTGGAACATCTAGAGGTTGAGAACCTAAGGGAAGGTTTTCTAGACATAACATTCTTAGACTAGAGATATGGAAGAGATTTTGTAAAAAAGAGGAAGGAAAAACTGATATAGAATTGAGAAAAGAACTGATGATTCTTCCTTTGATCTTCGAGTTTCTTTTATAGACACTTGAGATCTTTTGAATTGTTGAAGGAACTGGCAGTTGTCCGTCATCCGGTCATTTGATGTCGATACGTTTATCACAGATTATTTGATGTCACTTCTTTGTTTGGCCTTTTGCTATATTATTGTCCTTTGAAAGTATGGCCGACATCTTTTTGAAAATAATTTCTTCTTTTTGACTTCTTTACCATGGATTTGTTTTTCTTTGACTTTCTTGCCATGGTTCTTTTCATAGCATTCATAGCTTTCTTGGCCTTTTTTGTTATCTCTTTTGGCGTCTTTCTTCGTACCTGTAAATGTTAGTAATGATTTATATTTGATAAACTTTTTGATAAGTATAAGTCGAAAATACGAAGAAGTGTATTCTCTACATATGAATAATAACACTTTTGAATAACCAAAGAAATTGTCTACAAAGACAATTCACCAAACTCACACAATTCAAACATCAATCATAAAGATTCATGTCAGAATACGGGTCTTGAGAATCTTGAAATAGTTCTGTTTCTTGAGACCTGTTTGAGCTACTTGGAGAACCTTGTTTAATTTCTTTGATGTATCCTTTGATTTCTTCTTTGGAGTGAGTAGCGAAAAATTGCTTTATTACATCATCTTCATCTTCTTCTTCTTTTGCTTCTTGAATAATCTTGGGGGTTGATTCTTCATAGTTTGTAGAATAAAATTCTGAAACTCTTTGAATTGTCATCTTCTGAATTTGATTGGAAGGAAGATTGTCCCGCCATTTGACTCTAACCACTCTTTGTAGAAGACTTGGATTTATACCAATTGCAGATGTCACACTAAAAGTCCAAGAGATAATCCATGGAATTTTGAATAAGATAGTGAATTGAAGGAGATATTCAAACTCAGGAATGTCTTGATAAAAGATTTCTTTGTATTTTTGGAAACCTTTTAAAACAGGATTAGGGAGAGTATTTGGAATATTTCCTAAGAATTTGAACCATCGAACGAACCATATTGGATATGAGAACTCGAAATTTTTATCGAAAATTATGAACCATGAATGTGAGTAGCTTTTGAGGTAAAAGAGGTTGTACCAAGCATCTTGGTATTCATAGTAATTGTAATGAGGGTGTTTTGGATAATTTGGAGGAGGTTTTTCAGCGTCAGGACGAGCTTTCCAATCTTGAATTGAGAGAATATGAAGGATATGAACTTTGCTATAAGCTATAGTGGTTCTATCAGTAGCATTAGAATTATGAGTAACTTTGATGGAACCTGTATTCTCTAAGATAGATTTATAGTAATCTCTCGATTTTAGGCTGCCTCCAATGAACAAAGAGTTTTTGGGAAAGAGAAAATCTGTAAGGATATGAAATCCTTGGTTGTGGAGTTGAACTTCATGTTCTTCAAGGATCTTGACAATTTGTTGGTTAGGGTTCTGGAAGTAAGAACATCCCTTTTCTTTTGAGGAAGAAGGTTTGAGATTTTGAGGAGTGATTGTTTGTGTATTGGACAATATGATAGATCTTTTTGGAGTATGATATGGAGAGATGATAACTGGCTTTTGTATTAAAGAAGAATAGGAAGGCTGAGCTTTGGTAGGAGTAATTGGAGCAAATTTATTTTGAATAGGAAATATGGATGATAAGGGAGCAGGAGTAGTATTTGCTCTGAAAGGAGAAAGCTGTAATTTCTTTTCAGAATTTTGAACAACGATCTTTTTGTCTTCTCTTTGATTCATTTCCCCTGTAAAAATTCTCTTGATAAAAAATCTGGGAGAGAATTATTTTCGCCTTTGATAAATTCAATTTTGAAATCGAAATTGCTTAATAATGTTTGCCATCTTGCAAAAATTTGTTTTGAAATAATGTTTTTTATATCATTTTCTAAAATAGGTTTTGCAGATTGACAATCTATACGTAATAAAAAGGGTTTCATATATAGATCATCTTCAAAATTTTTGATGCATAAAACAATACTTAAAATTTCCTTTTTAACAGTTGAATAATTTTTTTGAGTATCATTCCAAGCTCCTGAGAAGAATCTTACTAATTCTTCATTTGAATCTTGGTTAATTTTTTGTTTTAATATCCCACCAAATCCTAAATCACTAGCATCAGTTTCAATAATGATACTAGCATTTGGTTGTGGTATACTAAGACAAGGTAAATATTTAACCTTTTCTTTAATATGTTTGATAACTTTAGTGTGCTCTTGAGTCCATGGTGGTGGATTCTTTTTTAATCTTTGATATAAGGGTTTGCAAATAACACCTAAATCCTTAAAAAAGTCATGGACGTAATTTAAACATCCTAAAAATCTTTGAAGTTGAGTTTTGTCTTTTATTTCGTCTGGAAATTTATTAGTAAATTCTAAGCTTCTTTGTATTGGTTTTATAGTTCCTTGAACAATATCATGTCCTAAGAATCTAGTTGATATTAATTTTAATAATTTTAATTGTGAAAATCTCCGATCCAGCTCCTCAAGACTATCAACAGGATCAATAAATAGAGCAAAGACCCCTTCCTTTAAAAAATCTCAATCATTAAAATTCAAAATTGTAGATTTTAATAGATCAATTCCTCAAGCCTTTTATCAAGAAGGATCTGAAGAATCTCAAAGTTATGTTTACGAACCTACTCCTTCAGAAATTCAATCTGAAATTAATCAATACAAAGCCCAAATTTAAGTAAGACAAAATGAGTAATTCAAATATTAATATGAAATATCTTATAGAAGAGTTTGACTATGATTATAATGAAGAAAGAAGAAATTTCTATTATTCATCGGTTAATAACTCTCAAAAAGAATTTAAACATCAACTCTTATGGAGAGATTATATTAATAGAAATAAAGTTCATATAACTTTCTTCAATTGGTATGAAATGTATTGTGAAGAACAAAATACTCCGAACCCTTTTATTAATATCTACGATACCCCAAAAACAACTCAATATTATAAAGATATTGTCAGTGAAGAAACTATAACTGCAATACATCCTCCAAAAAATACAATTTTAATAAATCAAATATTTATAGGATCACCCCTAATCTCTATCACTGAAAAAACAACTAAAGACGAAATCATGAGAAATACAATATACCAAAATAATTATTCAAATGAAATTCTTAATACTATGAGCCAACAACTAAATAGATTATAAAACAATCAAAGTAATAATATTAAAGAAATAAAAGTTCCTCCCTCTAAAGAAAAGATTAAAGAAAACAATCCAATTTTCATACCTCATCAAATTGATTCCAATACCAATTTAGGATATAATAAGAAATTAGTTAATGAATTAGAACAGAAATTAAGCAATTTAAAGGTAAATGTTCTAAATCAAGATTCAGATTCAGATTCAGAATCAAACGATATATCTCAAATTTATGAACAATTTGCCAATAAATTAACCTTTAAAAACAACCCTACTAATCGTCCTCAAACAAGAAACTATTATAATAGACCAACTTTCCCAGATGTTCAATTTGAAGACACATTGTCTCAATTTAGAAGTGCATACGATGGTTCTTCAGTTTATGAATGGAACATTGATGGATTATCAGAACATCAAATTCTTAATACAATTCAAGAAATGATTATGGCCTCGAATGCCTATATTACTAAAGGTAATAATGAAAAACAAATTGCAGGAATGCTTATTTCCGGTTTCACATGTGTTTTAAGAAACTGGTGGGATATGTATATAGCTGATAACAAAAATGTTATCCTTAATGCAAAAAAATCTGTCATCAAAACAGAAAACAATCAACAAACTCAAACCCAAGAAGACGATATAATCGCTACTCTCCTCTTTAGCATTGTAAAACATTTTATAGGAGATCCATCTCTATTCCAAGAAAAAAGTTCAGACATACTCTTAAACCTTACTTGTAGAAAATTACAAGATTATAGGTGGTATAAAGATATGTTTTTATCAAAGGTAATGATAAGACCAGACTGTGGCGAAGCCTTTTGGAAAGAAAGATTCATTGCAGGCTTACCAAAACTTTTTGCAGAAAGAATAAGAGGAAAACTAAGAGAAGAATATAATAATCAAATTCCTTATGCAGAATTAACTTATGGACAAATTTCTGGTTATATTAATAAAGAATGATTAGCTATCTGTTCAGATCTAAAACTGAAAGCCAAAATAAAGAAAGACAGAATTAATAATAAAGAAGAACTTGGTAATTTCTGTCAACAATATGGTTATGAAAACATAACTGCTCCTACATCGTCCAAATCTAAAAGATATTCAAAGAAATACTCTGGCAAAAGGTTTAAGACAAAGAATGATAAAACTAACAAATATGATAAAATCGAATTTGATAGAGTTAATAATTATCATAAGAAAAAAACATATAAAAAATTCAACAAAAAAACCTCATAAACAAACAATTGAATCAAGAGATATAATTATTTGCTATAAATGTGGTAAAACTGGAAACATGGCAAAGAACTGTTATGTCAAAAGGAAGATCAAGGAATTACAAATTTCTGATCAACTAAAAACTCAAATAAGCAAATTAATTCTCAATAGTGACTATTCAAGCTCAGAATATGAATCTAGCATATCAGATTATGATAATAATGACTTAAATGTTTTAGAACAATGTTCAACTACCAGTTCAGATTCTGAAACATGTGAATGTTTAGGAAACTGTACTTGTAACAAAATTAATGTTATAACAAAGGAAGACAGAGAGATTCTTGAATTATTGGATAAAATTCCAGATCAAACTATTAAAAATGAAACTACAAAAAGGTTTCTCAATTATAATCCTAAAATAGAAACAAGTACTTCAAAGACTACTGAGTTATTTAATCTTCAAGAAGTTTTTAACAGATTTTCTCAAACAACTAAACCAATATCTACTCAAGAACTTCAAGAAGAATTAACTTTAGTTAAAACAGAAATAAATGTAATCAAAGAACGCCTCTCAAAAGTCGAAAAGGATAATATTCAACATGAAATTCCTAAAGTCACAAATAAAGAATCAAATGTTAATAAAATCAAAATCCCTAAAAATATTTCATATCAAAGATGGCATACAAGTATTAATCTTTGTATACAAAATGAATTTAAAATAACTGTCATTGCTCTTATTGATAGTGGTGCTGATATGAATGTTATCGAAGAAGAAATCATTCCTACAATCTATTATGAGAAAACTTCAAATCGTTTATCATCGGCTAGTGGATCAAAACTTGACATTTCCTACAAAGTTTCTAATGTTCATATTTGTAAAGATGATTATTGTTATAAAACATCTTTAATCCTTGTCAAAAACTTAACCTCAACTTTAATTTTAGGATCACCTTTTATTTATCAACTTTACCCAATTACTGTAACTGAAGAAGGTCTTTGTACCAAAATTTTAAATAAAGAAATAATATTTAAATTTACAGACCCAATTATTCATTCAGAACTAAATACTTTAAACAACAAAGTTAATCAAGCAAAATATTTAGTCAATGAAATAAGCTATAAAAGAATTTTTGACAATCTACAAGATCCAAATATTCAAAATAGAATTAAAAAGACAAAAGAAAGATTTAAAAATAATGTTTGTTCTACTTTGTAATACCCCAGGTAAGTTCGTTAGTTAAATCCTAGTTCCGTTAAGTTTATTTAACTTTAAAGTTTCTATTTAGGGAAAGTTTGGATAAGTTTATAAGTTAAGGGTGTTTGGGTCATTATTGAGAAGTTCAAGGACCAAAGTGGTAATTAAGTTTGATATTATCTCTTAAGCATATCAGATATTATCCAGATTTCAGTTTAGTGTGTGTGTGTGTGTGTGTGTTGAGAGAGCAAGAAGGAGAAAAGAAGAAAAGCTAGGTTAAGGCTTCAATTGGTATGCTTGGAAGTGAATCTGAGGTATGTCTCTTTGTATTTTATGTTTGTAATTGCTTTTAGATAGTTCCTATCGGAGTAGAATAGTCAAAATCACATCTGTTAATGATTCAGTCGATTTCTGGGTGAAAAAGGGATAAACAGTCAGAGGTGTCCGGATAATATGAAGGTATCCGGGTAGTTTTTGGGTGGTGTCCGGGTAGTTTATTGATAGTGTCCGGATGATTTGTTTGAGGGTTTCCGGATGATTTAGAGTCCGGATGGCATCCGGATTCCTTGTGTTGTCCGGATAAATCGTGTTGTCCGGATTAGTCTTGCTGTCCGGATTACTGAGGTTGTCCGGAAAAGTCATGTTGTCCGGGTTGTTTGGGTTGTCCGGATACTTTAGCTGTTTTGGTCACTTTTGAGGATTTGAGTTATCTAGAGTCCTTGGTCTTCTAGTTTGTTTTATGTGATCAGTTAGTAAGGGGATATTTGTATTTAATCTATTTGCAGACTCCGTGGATTGGGATTGATAGACTGAATCTTTGGAAAAGGCTTGGAAGCGTATTTTAAGAATTCGAGGTGAGTTTTACTTTAAAAGTATTTTCAACTGGAATACATACGTATGGTTTGGGAATGTGATAATTAGTGATTTATATGTATGGTGTACGTGATTGATAATATATTGAGATATATGTTGTGTTTATATTGCACGAAACGAGTATAGGTGAGCCGAATTATTGTTCGGCGGGGCTGTATGGAAATACAGCGGGGCTGCATGAAATGGCAGTGGAGCTGTAGGTAATTGCAGCGGGGCTGTATGTAATTACAGTGGAGTCGACTGTATTGTACAGTGACGATGATTAGTTGGCTTGCTACCGACTAATGTGGCCAGGGGAAAGAAGATGAGATGAGGAGAGATACACGGTGCACGAGTCCTAATGTGGTATTTATATACGTGTGGTATATGCGTGCTTATATGAAAGGTTTTATGTAAACTATTTTGATACAAAGTATTATGTGAAAAGAGTTTTATATTGATTTTGGAAAAGACCGGGATTAACTCACTAGACCCGTTTGGTCTAACCCTCATTTTGTTTTCAAAAATATGTTTTCCAGGTTAAGGATCGGCAGGAGAGGATGAAGTGTAGGAAGCTTTTGATGGATGTTGATTAGGAAACTTTTATATATTTTGTAATGTCAAGACTTTTGAGACCGTACTTGGTTTGTGATGTATCTTTTATTATGAATGTAATGAAGTTATGCAATGTATGTTATTTGTTGTATGTTTGGGAAACCGGGTTGTTACAAATGGTATCAGAGCCCTAGTTTAAGAGATTTAGGTATTTGGATTTATACCTAGACTTAAACTGCATGTGAAGTAGGATGTCCTTATTATTTTAGAACCTTGGGATGTTAAGTATAAAAAGGTAGAAGGAACATCATGTAAGGTATGTTCAAATTACACCTGGCCAGTGTAAGCGTGAACTTACAAGTACATGTTGAATCGGAATATCTTGTTATATTGGGTATGTGCTTACGTGTATATTAACCTTGTTGAAATCAACAGAGTGACAAGTCGGACTCGATGTATGGATAGAGGCGAAGACAGGTATATTTCTATACACTCTATACGTGCTAAAGTGTATTATATGACTTCGGTGTAAAATGATTATTGGTACTTTCATGCTTTTGGTTGCTTAGCGGTGTTAGAGATATAGGTAGAGGCGGAGTGTCTATTCAATTAGTTCCTATGGTTTTGATGCAGTTTGAAGCAGTAGTGATAAGTATTCGTTACCTTTTTGCTTAATCGAATTCCGGGACGGAATTCTTTTAAGGGGGAGATAATGTAATACCCCGGGTAAGTTCGTTAGTTAAATCCTAGTTCCGTTAAGTTTATTTAACTTTAAAGTTTCTATTTAGGGAAAGTTTGGATAAGTTTATAAGTTAAGGGTGTTTGGGTCATTATTGAGAAGTTCAAGGACCAAAGTGGTAATTAAGTTTGATATTATCTCTTAAGCATATCAGATATTTCACAACTCAGATATTATCCAGATTTCAGTTTAGTGTGTGTGTGTGTGTGTGTGTGTTGAGAGAGCAAGAAGGAGAAAAGAAGAAAAGCTAGGTTAAGGCTTCAATTGGTATGCTTGGAAGTGAATCTGAGGTATGTCTCTTTGTATTTTATGTTTGTAATTGCTTTTAGATAGTTCCTATCGGAGTAGAATAGTCAAAATCACATCTGTTAATGATTCAGTCGATTTCTGGGTAAAAATGGGATAAACAGTCAGAGGTGTCCGGATAATATGAAGGTATCCGGGTAGTTTTTGGGTGGTGTCCGGGTAGTTTATTGATAGTGTCCGGATGATTTGTTTGAGGGTTTCCGGATGATTTAGAGTCCGGATGGCATCCGGATTCCTTGTGTTGTCCGGATAAATCGTGTTGTCCGGATTAGTCTTGCTGTCCGGATTACTGAGGTTGTCCGGAAAAGTCATGTTGTCCGGGTTGTTTGGGTTGTCCGGATACTTTAGCTGTTTTGGTCACTTTTGAGGATTTCAGTTATCTAGAGTCCTTGGTCTTCTAGTATGTTTTATGTGATCAGTTAGTAAGGGGATATTTGTATTTAATCTATTTGCAGACTCTGTGGATTGGGATTGATAGACTGAATCTTTGGAAAAGGCTTGGAAGCGTATTTTAAGAATTCGAGGTGAGTTTTACTTTAAAAGTATTTTCAACTGGAATACATACGTATGGTTTGGTAATGTGATAATTAGTGATTAATGTGCTTATATGTATGGTGTACGTGATTGATAATATATTGAGATATATGTTGTGTTTATATTGCACGAAACGAGTATAGGTGAGCCGAATTATTGTTCGGCGGGGCTGTATGGAAATACAGCGGGGCTGCATGAAATGGCAGTGGAGCTGTAGGTAATTGCAGCGGGGCTGTATGTAATTACAGTGGAGTCGACTGTATTGTACAGTGACGATGATTAGTTGGCTTGCTACCGACTAATGTGGCCAGGGGAAAGAAGATGAGATGAGGAGAGATACACGGTGCACGAGTCTTAATGTGGTATTTATATACGTGTGGTATATGCGTGCTTATATGAAAGGTTTTATGTAAACTATTTTGATACAAAGTATTATGTGAAAAGAGTTTTATATTGATTTTGGAAAAGACCGGGATTAACTCACTAGACCCGTTTGGTCTAACCCTCATTTTGTTTTCAAAAATATGTTTTCCAGGTTAAGGATCGGCAGGAGAGGATGAAGTGTAGGAAGCTTTTGATGGATGTTGATTAGGAAACTTTTAAATATTTTGTAATGTCAAGACTTTTGAGACCGTACTTGGTTTGTGATGTATCTTTTATTATGAATGTAATGAAGTTATGCATTGTATGTTATTTGTTGTATGTTTGGGAAACCGTGGGTTGTTACATACTTTTCCTAATGCCGTTTGGAAAAGAAAACAACACTCTGTTAAATTACCCTATATAAAAGATTTCAATGAAAAAGACATTCCTTCAAAATCTAAAGCTATTCACATGTCGAATAAATTACAAGATCACTGTAAGAATAAAATTCAAGATTTATTAAACAAAAAACTTATAAGACCTTCTAAATCACCTTGGTCTTGTTCAGCCTTTTATTTCATGAACGCAGCTGAACTAGAAAGAGGTACTCCAAGACTTGTTATTAATTACAAACCTTTAAACAAAGTTTTAGAATGGATTCGATATCTAATACCAAATAAAAGAGATTTATTAAAAAGACTTTATGATGCAAAAATATTTTCAAAATTCGACATGAAATCAGGATTCTGGCAAATACAAATTCATGAACAAGACAAATATAAAACAGGTTTTAATGTTCCTTTTGGTCATTATGAATGGAATGTCATGCCTTTTGGTCTCAAAAACGCTCCTTCAGAATTCCAAAACATCATGAATCACATTATTATCCCTATAAGCAATTTTGCTATTGTTTATATTGATGATGTGTTATTTTTTTCAAAATCTTTAGAACAACATTTTAAACATTTAAACATATTTTATGATCTATTTCTCAATAACGGACTAGTCATTTCCTCCACAAAAATGAGCTTATTTCAAACTAATATTAGATTCTTAGGACATGATATTGTTCAAGGAACTATAAAACCAATACAAAGAAGCTTAGAATTTGCTAATAAATTTACAGACGAAATAAAAGACAAAACTCAACTTCAAAGATTTTTAGGATGTTTAAATTACGTCCATGACTTTTTTAAGGATTTAGGTGTTATTTGCAAACCCTTATATCAAAGATTAAAAAAGAATCCACCACCATGGACTCAAGAGCACACTAAAGTTATCAAACATATTAAAGAAAAGGTTAAATATTTACCTTGTCTTAGTATACCACAAC